>CM040243.1:22272240-22401510 GCA_022545495.1 Chrysanthemum lavandulifolium
GTACACTACACTTTAAATATTTTAAAGTACCTTGATCACATGGCTTCAAATCCTTTGATGATAAAGGTTCCCTCAAGTATGTGCAAAACTCTTTTCAACCTCGAGGCACATATTGAGGGGAGCGAATTTATGGAAACCTCATCCTTCCGGAAATGCTATACCCACTTGATGCATTGAGGAAGTGATGTTGATATCTTTAGAAAATGGTAATCAAAGAAGTTAATTCTTTCTCTTGCCTCCGTGTGCAAAACATTTTCAAATACTTGATGCACATGTTGAGGGGGAGTTCTCGTTCTAAAAATATCAAAAACAATTCAGGTACAAAATGCTTTGATAATATATCACAAGTATCTGAATTGATTTTCAAATGGTTTTCAATTGGATCCAATGGCAGATGAACAAACCAAATAGACCGACCAACTTTACTTTAATGTACGGTGATATAAGGATGATAAGGTTAGGTATTGGTTCCCATGATCCGCCAGAACCGGAGAGATCTACCCAGGGACTATCCACTAGTTAGTGAAGAAGTCCTTAGGTATGATGATAAAAGGAGAAAAATGAGATAAGGGAAGAGTGCGGACTAAGACTGAGCTAGTACTGGAATAAACCCAACAAGGTTCTAGCTATGAAGTCTCGGTAAGCTTGAAGGGGTTGAAGAATTAAAAGAATTGAATGAGAATAGGGTGAAAACAAATAGCCCTCCATTAATTCAACCTTAGAGGCGGAAACCGGGTTCACTTCATATGCTACTAATGGTAACATCGGTATTGAAGACAAGGCGTCATGGACCCGATGGCGACCGCACTTCAACTTTCCAAACCACTCAAGTTCCTCTTAAAAGGACTTGTTTCATTCTCACGGGGAACCGACATTATCTATCAACTTTCTCTTAGAGATTGTTGATATTGAAGAAGAGACCTCTCCTAGTCTCTCGCACGGGATCCAAATATGCACAAATTGAGTCTAGAGCCTCGAGATCATCAATAAATCTCATTAGGACACTTTCAATGAAGACTCTGTTTCACACAATGTGGAAAGAGATTATATCTTGAGTCCTCGCATTATCCTTGTGGTATTGCGAACATCCGAGTGATATGTTTACATATTCACAATGAAGATGGAAAGCCTCAGAGCCAACATCAAACAAGCTCTGGTAGGTGGCATGTGAGATCTATTATATAGATCAACCATGTGACAACCGAACGAAACAATGGGGCGATTCAATCTCTTGAATCAATCTGGTTCGAGTTATGGATTGACGGATACCTTTGAAAAACTGTCTTTGTGCTTAAAACTCTTTTCATTAGCACATTGATTGTGTACTCACTTTTTCAAACCAAAAGGTATTTTATGATTGATAAATTGATTTTCAATAAAACCTTCATTGTATTGCAAAAACCAATTTCTATTGAGCAATACACGATTGTTTTCAAATCTCTTTTCATCAATCGGTGGACTTAAAATTATTTGGTTCACTCACTCCGTGTTGTCTTCTTTGAGGCGTTCGGTTTGAGAACGACTAGAACATTGCAAAACCACTGTCAAGGAGATTCTTAGGAATTATACGATCACGGGCGGTATTTATCTTGATCAGCGGGAACCGTGGGCGTGTACCTCAATTCAACGAAGTGATCAAAGACACTTTCGTGCGATTTGTTGCTAAGCTGTTGTATGCGGTCGCCCTACATTTGCGGTGATCGAATGAAGCGGTCAATCCACACCGCATGCTCACTTAACACATTCATCTAAAAGAAATCATGATTAGTGCATCAATGACTCGATATTTTCACTCCACGCTTACGCTACTGCGGTACGCCAATATCATGATTCAACAAATGCTTCCGCTACTCGATAAGAAGATTTAATGTTCCGAATGTGAGCATGTCGGTCCCAAAGTCACAATATCACATAATACCAACACCACAAAGGATGTGTCGAGATCGTTGATTGTCGATGATCTCAAAAGGCGGCTCATATTTACTATCTCGTGAATCGAAATGGACCTCCTACATAAAGTACAAATCTTTGCGGACTTTGAAGTTGCACCACCTATGCACTATGTTTACAATGTTGATGTATGAAAGTCTACGAGCTCAAGAACAAAGTCAAGACTAGAATGCTAGGATTTGAAATGTAAAATATGGGGTGACCTCCTTAGGGAGATTGTTAGGAATTAGAAAATTCCGGTGTTGAAAGAGTCGGTCACCCCAACTATTATCTAGCATAAGTTAACTCGTAGATTGGTCATTAGTTATGGTCTATGTAGTTAGTTAGTAGCGTAAAATAGTATAGTGCATCACCGTGGAAGAAGGTCGGGTCTTTACCCACTGTATCCCTGATCCACAGGCCGTCAGGAGGTCGTTTAGTTTGTAACCTATAAATACCCTCTACCTTGCAAGGTAGAGGGTTGGATGTTCTTTGGTAATCTAATATTCCACAAGTTTCTCTCACTAGAATGTCCCACTCTTTCTCTCTCTAAAACCATCTATGTGATCATTGTGTTAATGTTATGATGTGTATGTGAAAAGTTAATATCTAACACATGACTTACATTAGAACATATCAGTCATATTATGTTGTAGATAGAGATTTCACCTCATCTCAGTGTATCCACTTTTGTCATCATAATCATTGCATCAGGTGAGTTCGTAGCCCCACTTTTACTCGTTTAATCATTTTACAAACTCTTTTGGGAGATACATGCTCAACTATTTTAATTTCAATTCCGACTATTTGCAAACTATATGTTGAATCTAAATTTAAACTATATTGTTTGAACTATCATGAACTTGTTAGTCTTTTGTTTCACTCTTTATGCTCGTAAGTAGATTATGCTCGAACTAAATTGATTACTATGTTATGAACACTATTATTTGAACCAGTTTCCTTGATTTCGAACCCTTCGACATATATATTTGAACTCTTTTAAATTGATTTGGACCTTTTAACATATATTTGAACACTTTGACTATTTTGAACCTTATGATATGTTTTGAGCTCTTTGACTGTTTTGAACTTTTGAACTCGACTTAAACTCTTGAACTTAATTATGAACTTTTGACTGGAACACTTGAATTTAATTCCGAACTTATGACCTGTTTTGAACTTATTGAATCGTACGTGCTATGACCTAAAAGTCTCGCCTTATTGGTGGAGCGTGCAAAGTCTCCCATGTTCGGAGCGTTCTTATTTGTATATAATAGTTGTATGATGTATCGTTCGTACATTCGCATTGTTAGTCTCCTATCAGTAGGTAATATGGATAGCGCTATTAGAGGTCGGCCAACCTCTCGTTCACTATGTTACGGGACGCATATTATTTATTCTAGGGGCTTTGCCTGGCATACATTATTAGATAGGTGGTGCTATATTATGAACTATTATGACAACGTATACTTGATTACTAGACACACTATATTTTGTGCAATGAGTTGTGAACACACAGGTTGCAAGTTTTGTATGGGCGGAACTTGGAACTGAGTGGATTTACAATGCCTTTGTTGCCTGATTGTTCTTTGAATGTTTTTCATGACAACACAAACTCTATGAATTCACTCAACCTTTGTGTTGACACTTTTAGCATGTTTTATCTCAGGTATCTAAGGTTCACTTCATGGCATGCATGTGGACTTATCATAGAGTCGCGGTGACGACGCGTCTCATATATATTTTATGCACTTAACTATCTTTTGATTGTAACAAACTTATATTGGTACTTTGAAAGTCTTTTGGGACCTATGTTTTGTAAACTCTGATTATTTTACTCAATCAAACGATGTATTTTCAAAACGACACTTTAGGTCATTCAATATAACCGTATCTGTGATGCTATGGCAGTCATCCCCCAGGTATTCCATTCCGCTGCAAAACAGGTAATTTGGGGGTGTGACAGCATCCACTTAAGACAAGATCTAGGTGTGTGATTCCATTTGGATCCTGTGTTCTTAAATAATCTACCAGTAGGCATCCACTTTAGACAAAAGCTAGTAGAGTTAGATCCTTATTTGCAGAAGAAGATGTAACCATTTCCCTATTCTGAATATTAGTTCTTTTGCAATTAATTTGGTTCTTAGGGGAGTGGTTAGCCATTTGAGGCTTCTTATGTGTACTAGATGATCTCCTTATATTCCTGATCTTATAGTTTTGAGCATTAGAGTGGGAAAGTTATAGTGAAGTGACTGATTTCGGCAGAACTATGTTCTCATCGACTTGTGAAGCTAACCTAGACTTGAATGGTTTAAGTCTCTCTGACCTAAATGCATTAGGTTGCCTAACTACAAATCGTTCATTAACACTTTGTGAATCTGGTTTCTCCAAAGTTGATGGTTTTGCAAACTTATTGTTCACACCATTCCCAGTAATTTTCCTAAGCTAATTTTTTAAAGCAACTATGGTGAAGCTCTTGTTCTGAAGTTGAGTGTTGAGGGCATCTATGTCAACCAAGTAATTAGTTTGATCTAAAAACTTGGTCTTATCCTCTAATTAATTCTTCCTCAAAGACTCATTTTCCCTTAACATCTTGGCCACACATAATGCCAATTTATCATTCCTAGATTTAACCGCATCACTAACTTCATTGTTAAGATAATTTACCCCCATACTAATTTTCATATGTAAGTTTGAGATTTGTTTTTTCAGATTACATATGGTTGAGTCTTTGTCTTTAAGCTGAGTTTTTAACTGGTTAATTTCAAAAAATTCTCAAACTTCTAGGAATTCCGGATTTATGCAAGCTTTTGTTGTAAGAAAACTTTCTTCCTTTTGTTGTATTACAATTTCTAAAGAAATGCAATGTTTTTCAACAATTGAGTAATTGTTTGAAAGTTCTTCGAAAAGTTTCTTATCAACCATGTTGTGAGTCACGATATGTTTTATTATTGGCTCAGTCTCAGTTGCAGGACATGTATCAACCACATGTTCTGTAAGGTTATTAGTTTGCACAGAATTAAGCACAGATGGATTATCAATAGGAGTTGATACGCTTACACAGCGCGTTCGGGATCAAAGGAACTTCCTTTTCGTCAAGCAAGTTTTTCAACACCCTAGGCAGTGAACCTAATCGTTGTAGTGTAGTATTAGGGTAAGCCACGGGTATTGATATCGTTCTTAGGGGAATAGGAATGCTAGTAAGAAGTTAATACACTAAGGTTGGGGTTGAGGAAGATTATTTTTTATCTTTTTTTTATATTTTTTAGGAAATGGAAAGGTACGAATCTCGGGATTTGGATTTGGGGGTTGGTATTTCTACCGATTACTCTACTTATCTAATTATCTAATTAACTAAGTTAGGGGTAGTCTATGTCTATTGTTGTGTGCTCGTATGATGATTAAACATGTGTTTACTTAGATTTTATTACTCCCTAGTTATCTCCTATTGATGGTTGAATTGTCACGTCCTTATTCTTAACACGTTGTGTTTCTAAGGTTGTAGGGTATGCGTTTATCCCTAACTCTTTGAAGCTACCAAAGGTTAATGACTACAAAATATCTACGATTCATAAACTTAACACTAAGGTATTCTTTGGATGTTTAGCCTACAATAACTCTAGGTGATTATAAAATAAGGTTCAACAAAGATTAATCAAGCATTAATAGCACAACGAATGACTTATCGCAATACTAGTTCAATCACAATTAAGATAAGAGACAACCAATCAATATTCAATAACTAGGTTTCATATTACCTAAGCAAACACACAAATAAATTAGCTGGACATGGAGAACATGCAAGCATACACACAATCAATTGAAGACATAATTGAATTAATGAAGTGAAACACTTATCTTGATGTAAGATAGGGTATGGAACCCTAAAATACTGTACAAGACAGCCTTGAATCGGTTTAGGATTTTACTCCACAAAACTACACACTGAAAACTGAAAAATTCATATTCTATATATAGTGTTACAAACTACGACGGCGTCACTCTTTAATTATGACGTCGTCGGGTCGCCGTCATAAAGTTTTTGTCTTGGCCACGTTATCATTGTGACAGCATCACCTTATGCCTGTGACGCCGTCTCCTTCAGTCTCTGACGCCGTCGGGATCAAATATAGGCCGTCTGAGCTGCGACGCCCTACTCTTTTAAAACATGATGCCGTCACTTGTAAATAAGCAATTTGGCTACTTAGTCGTCACAAAAATTGTTCCGACGGCTTCATAAGTAGAACACGATTGTCCCTTTCAATTCAAAGACTTGAGTGTCTCGATTCTTGACTTTGGCCATTTTCTTCGTACATTCGCGCCTTTTCGTCCGAATAAGTGTCATTCCAGCAATTTGCCTTCAAAAGACCTAAAAAGTGAAAAGGAACGAAATTAAGAAGTAACGGATACAAAAGTGATCAATTAAGGGCTTAAATGACCCCTCAAAAAGGTACCTTTTAAATCCTTATCAAATATCCCTACACTTGGTATTTGCTCTTCCTCAAGCAAATGTGCTTTTAGCCAATTGATTTATAAATTAGGTATCATGAAGCATTAGTTTAGAACGATCCACAACATATATAAGCCCCGCAAAAGTCATAACAAGCACATAAATTACATACTAGCACCTCACATGGGGTGTTTGGATACTCATATCTCTCGGGTTTATATGAAATATAACAAGTTTGAAATGGAAGATAAACACTCATTAACCGGTCCTAGTACATAGATTACCATAGGCTTGAGACTAGATCAAACCTCCATCGCTTTGGCGTAAGCACCTAGGAAAGACTATCCAAGAGGTCTTTTAAAGGGTTGTAATGTTAGGCTTACGGTAGGGAAACAAAGGGTTTGGTGGGATAGGCGATTTAGTGGTGGCAAGTCAAAAATCTTTATGTTACAAGTATGCGAAGGATGGCGTTGCTAAGCCAAGACTCGACACTCTAAACTCTAGATAACTGAAACAAACAAACATATATTTAAAGATAGATGTAGGATGGTAGCCCTTTTTTTTCAACACTTTATTTTTTTTTTCTTTTTTTTTCGATTTTTTTTTATACACTCTTACTCTACCATCCTCTATGATAACATCAAAATAATAGGGATTTATAGGCACATCCCTACACTTGAGTTTTTATTACTCTAACACTAATTTGACCCAAATTGAAAAGATCAAAAAACTTGGAGTACATTATTATGCAAATAAAGGGAATTTAAATTTAACGTTCCCTTCCCGTCATTTCATAAAATTTAACTTTTCCCATGAGTCCAATCGTCCCAAAACTGTGTACAAAGGATATGACTCGACTTAGCAACTTATGCAAGCAACTAGATAATTGAACTAAGGGTTTAGTGTGATAACAATAATGCACTAAAAGTGAGTGCATACAAGGTAGGCTAAGGCGATTTGGGTGTACATTTGGGGGTGGATTGTAAACAATGCTCTACATTGATATTCCGGAAAACCAAAACATAACGAGAACCGCGAAAAGGATAGGCTCTGAGGGGTTAACTAGGGGTATCGTGTACTAAAGATGAGTACAACGCAAAGGTGTGGGGGAATTACTCAACCGATGTGGAAGAAGTAATTATATTACGGGTATCAAACAAGGGTTATCCTAATGCCTCTTATCATTTAGTTATTCCTAACTACACAAGTGTAGTCTTACTAGCGATCTCGGAATGCATCACAAAACAAGTTCTAGAATCTATTATACTACCGGTTCACACTCTAAGCATTAAAGATGAATGCTTTAATTCCTACAAATCTAAGGGCGATCCTCACATTTTGGGTGGAATTTAAGTGGTAAAGGGTTTTTGTGCTAGTCATATAATTTCCTATCCATGAGACGCTTTATTGAGACTAATGACCCACTCCTATATGTCATGAAAAATTTTAAATTTGGTGCCAAAATTACCCTAACCGATGTTTCTCATGGTTTATTACACAAATGAAATTGGACAAAGCAAATATTCAAGGATAAGCATAGTTTCAAAGTTCCTGTTTTATTTTTCCTCCCTACACTTAAACTGAATATTGTCCCCAATGTTCCCCGAAAGTATCAAAGTTATGATAATGGAAGGTAATTAAAAACGAAAGAAACTAGTACTCCCCTGATTAGCTCGGTAGGATCCGTGTGAACGGTGGTTACATCTTTTTCAAGAAGAATGTTTGCGTGAAAAGCTCCTTCTCATCTTATGTATCTTCTTCTTGATAAATTAAACTCGCACACTTGAAGAAAACAAACGAAACCTTCGTAAAATCGGCGGTAATAATATATATAAGATTCTACTAAACTAGGATATAATGCTTGTGGAATGGATGTTTCTGATTTTACGGAAAATTAAGACACAGAAAATTCCAAAAATTTATAAGTAGCTCGAAAACGAGAAAAAGTAATAAGTTGTTTACGCTCCTCCCGACGTCGTCAGTTGCGATCTGACGCCGTCGGTTATCCCGATAGAAGCCGGTGCGATTTTTGGAAAAATTTCGGAACATTTACATCTTTAGAATATGGAAAAATTTCATGCAAAACATCCATTATGACTCGATACAAGCATTTGACTCGAACAAACACACATGTATATCTTTTAAATAATTGTAATTCTCATGTTCACGTTTCTTTTGAAAACATGTGTAATCCTCCCTACACTTATCCCTTATGTAAAATACCCTTATATGTAATTAAGACGAGGTTAAAGACAAAATAAAGCATTTTTACAAATTTAAACATGAGAATAAACAATCAATAAAAGATGCAAGACACAAACAAGCAAACAATTAAGCATGGGTTGCATCCCACGAAGCGCTTTTCTTTATTTATGAGTCTTGTAGCTAGACTCGAAGTCGTGCCCCTACGTGACTTCATTATCGTCACCTTCTACCTCATGACGGTCTCTATTGGGGGGATTCCATGTTGTAGAAGTGCCCTATGATGCACCTTTCTAAGAGGTCGTCCTCTCCCCCATTCAGTTCTACATTCCGATCCTAAGTTCAAGCAATCCTTATAGAAACCGAAAATCTTGGCCATAACCTAATCTACTCCCTTCTTCTTATCCTCCTCATTCCTATAGTAGACCGATAGTTTAAGTTCCTTTTCATCATTGGAGAGTGATGAAAACTTCTCAATCTTAAACGGCATTTGGTAAGCTACATCATCGGTCTCATCCTTGAATCTCACTATTCCTAACGATGGATCATAAGTCATCCCGGTGTTTTCTACGAAAGGCTTTCCTAGAATAACGTGGGACAAGCTAGGATCTATGGCAGTACTAATATCATCCACTATTATGAAATTTGTAGGAAACGTGAAACTACCTACATAAACGGGCAATCCCTTAACTCTACCAAGAAAATTTCAACTAACCCTAGGATTATCGGGATCTTGCCTAGTTGGGATAGGCTTCTTCATTACCCAATTATAGTAGGTGCTAGTCATGATATTTATCGGGGACTTGCGATCAATGTAGGCCTTTTCCACGAAAAGGTGTCCTATGCAACATGGTATGTTAAGATTCCAAGGGTTCCCAAACTTGATCATAGGGCTTCTCCTAACATACATGTGACGGAGGTCACGTACTAAGTTTGGGTGGTGAGAGAGTTCTTCTTCCATAGGAAACTTATTGAAATAGTCATTGTCTACTTCATTTACTTCCTTAGTTGTTTCATTCCTAGGTGTTTCACTAACCTCAAGTATCGTTTCATGGTTCGCTTCGTCATTTGTTCTATTAGGTTTCACTAAGGCGATGGTATTGACGAATTGAACGTGCTTAGCTAACTTACTTGGGTCCTTAATCTCTACACCGGAAGTTTCGGGAGTTGAGATAGCATTAACCTTTCAATCGCTATTGGTCATGGCTTTCAAAAGGTTATCTATCTTCCTATCCATCTCGGCTTGTTGTTGGTTAAAACGGTCCGAGAGCTTAGCTATTTGTGATTCTTGGGATGCGACTAGGTGTTGCAACATCGCCTCTATGTTTTGTTGGTTAGGGCCGTGAGATGGGGGCCATGAGAAATCATTGGATGTGAATTCTTTGGTTTGTCCCCAACAAAATTCGGGTTTGCCCTTCCATGCTTCTCGGGCGTCATTAAAAGTCCTAGGTCCGGGTTGTGGAAAACTAGAAGGGGGGGTTGAATAGTTTTGCCGATTTTAAGTTGATTTCGAAAACTTTAGATTCGATATTATGTGAAATCGTATGGATGTTGAGAACGTATAGATCTAATGATAATGTAAGTAAATAAACAAAGATAAGGGATAGAAATGACACAACCGATTTATAGTGGTTCGCTACAAGGACACCTTCCTTGCCCTACTCCACTCCCGAGTCACCTACTCGAGAGTTCAAGCACTATGTCAACAAACTCCTTCACTTGGCGGAGAAGCCTTCACAACATTGCTTACACTTTATCCGTACAAAGCTAGATACCGAGTCCGTAGTACGGTGGACCAAACCAACACAACTATTACACAACAAATATGTGAAAGATCAAATACAAGATCTTCGCTCATGAAATCTTCTTGAGTGACAAATCAATCAAGGACCCCTTGCTTGGATGACTTGTAGAATGCTCGTGATCTCGCCTTAGAAGGACCTATATGAGAATCACAAATAGAAAGAAAAGAAGAACAACTCTAGATCAAGTGATCTATATGTTAGAAGAGAATGAGAGTGTATGAGAGATTTAGTAAGAAGAGGGTGAGTTAGAATGAAGAAATGGCTCTCTATTTATAGGCAAATTTCCTCACTTGTTCACACGGATCCCACGGATCCCTTCCACTTGGGATCCGGCTAGCACAAAGCTAGGGATCCGTGGAACGCTCCTCTTTGCCCATGGGTTTTGGTTTTGCGTCATGGGTTGGTCCATGGGTTATATCTAGATTCAATGTATCTAAGTATACATTGTATCAAGTCTCTTTGGGTATGGGTTAAGATCCATGGGTTGTGATTTTACCCATCCTAATTAACTATTACAACAAATGCTTTTATTCTTGTATTTTTGTATTTAAAGATTATATGTAAATGCTTTACAAAATAACATGTATCCTTATAATTATACTTAAGACAACATTATATATGTTATCAACAAAACACAAAGAGATCGCAAAATATTAATAAACGTTTTTATGGTTTATTTGTATTAACAATCTCCCTTTTGTTGATGACAAAATATAATGTTATGATGAGTAAAACTTAAGAATAGATGTAAGTTTTGAAAGCTCCTAAGTTTTACTTCTTCTCCCCTTTTGTCGAAACAAAAGTTAACCCTGGAGGAAAACGTAGTCTACTTACTCCCCTCGACGGTAGCTCCCTAGTTTGGGCGTCAAGAGAAAAAATCTACAAAAGAAAGTTAGTAACATGCTTAATTGATCTTATGGTTGTTAGAAACAAGATATGGAGCCAAGGTATGTAAACAAGGCCTTGTAATAAAGCGAAAAATTGTAGTGGTAGTTAAGCCACTTACAAGCATGTAAAAATAAGAACAAGACTTGTTCTTGAAAATGACAAAAGATATAAAAATGAAAATAATAGTAGAGATTCCTTCCATGCTTGCATAAGGTTATGGATGGAGGTTTTGATGAGTAATTGTATTGATGCGATCAAGGATGAGGTTGAGTATGAAACGCATTTCTTCCCTAACTTCTATTGCAATTTCCTAGTGGATTGGCAATGTTCACAATGTAGATGATGTGGGTAATGAGTGCGGAAGTTTTCGGGTTGTTTTGATTTGAGTTATGCGAAAGTTGTGGTGGAAAATAGGAAAATATGGATCAAAATCCGAATGTTTGTATGTGGTGGTGGAAAAGAACCTAGATGTTCTTGTGATGTGATGGGAGCTAGAGGTGGTGATGTTTCAAGATCTTGAAAAATAGTATTTGGTGATGTGGGGGGTGTGGAAAAGACTATTTCTTTCTCTTTAGGTTGGGTAGATCTTGTTGGAGTCCTAAGGAGTTCCAAAAGAGTTATTTTAGGTGGTGATGAAGTTGGTGTACTTGTTGGTGATGAGGGTGGTGCTATAATGGAAGCATCTTGTGGTGAGTTATTTGAGGATGAATCATGTGAGGTTGGTTTTGCTAAGCAACAAGATCGGATACTAATCCGGGCGGATATCCTAGCATTTGATGGTGGTATTTTGGATGGTGGAAGTACAAAGGTTTGGATATCATGATTGTTTGTACTAGATGATTATCCTAAAGGGTTTTTGGATGACATTATGAAGTGTGTTTGTGAGAAGAAGATGGAGTATGCAAGCATTTTATATATATAGAAAAAACAACACATTGTAATGAATGCTTGACCCAAAATGTGGATTAAAATCTAATGATTAGATATGAATTCAAGGCATGTGATCATGAGAACACAAGCATTAAAGAACATACTCCCAAAAATAAGACAAATGTGGATATTTCATCCAAAATGACAAAAATAGAAGTTGAAAACGAACAGATACACGGATCCCACGGATCCTTCCCATGAGGATCCGTCCGGCATGAAGGCGGGATCCGTGGGTCCGTGTTCAGCGTTACAAAATTCTCCTTTTGGAAATATTTTTGCCTATTGTGTGCCTATATGCAAACTATTTGGAGTTGCGGTTATCTCGACCCCTAAAAAGAAATAAAACTAATCTAGAAGTATAAAAGTATCCTATTGAGATAACCCGAAAACACATATTTAGTACATAAGTACGTAATCTTGTGTTGTCAATGCTCCTAATTCATTGTAGCTTAAATGAATGTACCCGAAAACACATATTAGTTATGTGTCCCTTTAGCATTCAAAAGACATGAGATGCAATGAAAACGGGTTTTACTTTGTATTAATAATGAAAAGCGATTTGTCCTAGACGTGAGAAATTGTTTTGTGAAATTGATACGGAAGGTATCATCCTTTTAGAAAACATTGTGAAAGTAGGTTTTCTTTGAAAATGTGTATATAAAAAGTAGGAGAGCTATAAGTAAAAAAACTTATCTTTAGGTTTTGAAAATTCCGTATTGTCGTGAGTTGTGCGTGAAAAGAGATCCTAGACTCGAGAGGAAGAAGGCTAGTGTTTACATACCTTGTAGAGTCAAAATAAATTACGACGTGTGTTCCATTAAACCAAGACCAAGGCAGTAGGTTGAATTGTTCCCGCTTCAACGGTTTGGTGAGGGCGTCGGCTATGTTATCTTCGGATGCTACCTTCTCAATAGAAATGTTCCCTTTGAACATTGTCTCTTAAGAAGTGATGACGAATCTCTATATGCTTGGTGCGAGAATGCAATACCGGATTCTTGCTTAAGTCGATGGCACCTTTGTTATCACATAGAATGGCTATGTCGCTTAGATGAATGTCGTAGTCTACTAACGCTTGTTTCATCCATAGTGCTTGTTGGCATGCTTTCTTGCGGCGCAGACGTGCTCGGCTTCGGTTGTTGATATTGCTAGAGCCGTTTGTTTCTTAGAAAACCACGATGTTAAACAACATCCCATGAAAATACACACCCACTTGTACTTTTTCTATCAACGTAATCCCCGCATGGTCGAATCTGCATATACAATTGTTTCTACACCCGTGCCTTAGGATACCATAATCCTAATTGTGTTGTACCCTTAATGTATCTAAAAATTCTTTTACGGCTTCTAGGTGTGAAGTTTTGGGGTTTTCTTGAAACCTAGCACATAGCGAGACACTAAACATGATATCCGCCTACTTGCCGTGAGGTAGAGGAGACTACCTATCATGCCACGATATTTAGTATTATCTATGGATTCGCCGCCTTCATCTTTTGTGAGTTTGGTGTCGGATGACATGGGTGTCCTAATTGGTTTCGACTCTTCTAGACCAAATTTCTTTAACATCTCCTTGATGTATTTAGATTGATTGAAGAAGATACCATCTTCTACTTGTTTAATTTGTAGACCAAGAAAGAAGCTAAGTTCTCCCATCATACTCATCTCGAACTCGTCATGCATGATTTTAGAGAAATCATCACACATGTCTTGACAAGTGGATCCGAATATAATATCATCTACGATATTTGTACTATGATTATGTGTGACTCCTTTTCTTAGTAAAAGTGTGTTGTCAACTAACCCCATGGTATAGTTATGTTTAATTAAAAGGACTTGAGTCTATCATACCAAGCTTTTGGAGCTTGTTTAAGACCATAAAGGGCTTTCTTTAATTTATAAACGTGTTTGGGTTTTCAAAATCGATGAAGCCGGAGGTTGAGCTACATATACTTCTTCATTAATAAGACCATTTAGAAAAGCGCTTTTGACATCCATTTGATAAAGCTTTAGATCATTAGCACAAGCATACGCAAGAAGTATTCTTATAGACTCTAATCTAGCCACGGGGGCATAGGTCTCATCAAAGTCTATTCCTTCTTGTTGGTTATACCCTTGGGCAACGAGTCTAGCCTTGTTCCTAGATACTACTCCGTTTGCATCTAATTTGTTTTTATACACCCATTTTGTTACTATTACGGTTTGATTACTAGGTGGAGGGACAAGTGTCCAAACATTATTATAAACGAATTGATTTAATTCTTCTTGCATAGCCATTACCCAACTTTCATCTTTTATGGCTTCTTGTGTGTTCTTAGGTTCTATAGTTGAAACAAAACAAAATAAGCTACTTAGGTTTTGAACTTGAGACCTTAATGTTCATTCGTTTAGCTTTCCTATGACCTTATCTACGGGGTGATCTTTGGACTCTTTAATGTTTGTGATTTCACTAATTGAAGGTTCATCTTCTTCGTTAATCTTTTTCTTAATTACAATAGCTTCACTTTCTATGATCTCGTCATCGACAAGAGGTGGAGAGGGTTTGGGTGAACTTTCATCAAATTTTATGTTTAATGACTCTTCTACCTTCATTGTTTCTTTGTTTAATATGACGTAAGCTTTGCTATTAGGCGAGTAACCTAAAAAGATACCTTCGGTTGATTTAGGATCAAATTTTGTAAGGTAATCTTTAGTGTTAAGAATGAAGCATTTGCTTCCAAAGACTCTAAAATGATTTAAAATAGGCTTTTTGCCTCGGAGTAACTCATATGGAGTTTTACCTAAGATTGGTCTAATTAAGACTCGATTGAGTATGTATGTTGAGGTATCAACAGCATTACACCAAAATTTTTGAGGTATGGATTGTTCGTTAAGCATGGTTCTACTCATTTCTTGAAGGGTTCTATTCTTTCTTTCTACTACCCCATTCGATTGTGGAGTGCGTGGAGCCGAGAAGTTGTGAGTAATACCATTAGCGTCACAAAAAGCTCCAAATTGCACTTCATTATCGAATTCCCTACCATGATCCGTCCTAATAGACACTATGGGTTTTCCTAGTTGTCTTTGGATCTTTTGCTTAATATTTCAAAATAGTTAAAGGTTTCGTTTTGTTCTTTAAAAATTTTGTCCAAGTATACCTAGAGTAGTCATCCACTATTACCAAAGTATAGTAGTTGCCTCCATAATTTTGGATAGCGGATGGACCAAATAAATCCATATGTAGTAATTCTAGACACCTAGTTGTGGACACCATGTTTTTAGCTTTATGACTCGAGTGAGCTTGTTTTCCTATATTACAAGCATCACAAAAATGATGTTCATATTTTAACTTAGGTAGATCTCTTACTAGATCTTTGGATGATAGCGATTGAAGAAGTCGCATATTGGCATGACCCAATCTTCGATGCCATAAGGTCAAGTATCATCCATAGAGGTAAGACATAGTTTGTCTTTAGGTTCATTACGATTTTAATGACATAGACTCCATGTTTCCTAATTCCTCTTCCTATGGTTATGCCATTTTAAGTATCTTACTACGGGTTTGGTAAAAGTACATTGCACTTTTATCACATATTTGTCCTATACTTAAGAGATTAAAGTTTAGGTTTTCTACGTGACACACATCGTTAATGGTTAGAGATTTGTTAGAAACCGTACCTTTACCGATGATTCTACTTTTGCTATTTCCAAACACCACATTACCTCCATTTACGGATTCATATGTGGAGAATAGATCCTATTGCGGTCATGTGCCTCGTGCACCCGCTATCCTTGACCCATTCATCGGGGTCTAGGTCGACCTTTAAGCACACCTAAAACAATAATAAACTCAAAAGTTTGGTCCCCATTTATTCATGGGTCCATTAGTGTTAAACATTCCATTCATGTTAGACATGTATGGATAAGATGAGTATGCATTCCATGGAGCAAAGTTTTGAAAAGAGAAACTGTTTTGCATATTAGGGTTCCATCCCATTTGATGGTTACTTCTTGGATAAACGTTATTAGGTCTCCTAGATGCATTATGTTTTTGAAAAGATGGTGCTTTGTTTCTTGCAAAAGTAGGATTAATTTTTGGAGGTGGATGTCTAGTGGTGACATGAGTTGGTTTCTTCCTATTTATGATAACGAACTCGTTTCTAGATGATGAAGCTATGTTATTACCACTAGTTGTCACAGCAGATCCACGGATCCCAGTTTGTACACTAGCCGGTTCCCTTTTTAGGGGATCCGTGGGATCCGCCACAACAATGGCTGGTTTTTCTAATTCTTTAACAAATTTTGTTTCTTTACTTTCACTAGTTGATAGATCAAGTTGTTGTATGCCTAGACCTTTTGGTTGTTCTTGGGTTTAACACCATCGAGTATTGTATCTAAGGTGTTTGTACTCATTCTAGCAATTTTAGAATCTAAATGATCAACTAGTGTTTGAAGTTGAACACAAAGTTCACATTCACCACTTGCTATTTTACCCTTTTCCAAACGTTTTAGTTTTGCTTTTAATTCTATGACTTCTTTATCTAAACGTTGGTTTTGACTCTTTCAAAGCTTGTTTTGTTAATTAGTTTTAAGCTAATATTGCATAGTTTATCATATTCATTATGTAATGAGTCGTCATCAAGTGATGAACTACTATAGTATTCGTGACATACCTCGTCATTTGCCATGAGACAAATTTCTTCGTCCTCCTCGTCGCTCATTCCCCACGTGCCGCTCACGAATGCCTTTTGATCATCCCGTTTGGGACACTTACTAATAAAGTGGTTTGGGTCCCCACATTTAAAGCAAGTACGATCATCCTTTGGCTTCTCGTCCTCTTTGTTTTTTCGAAAGCCTTTCTTATCGTCATACGGTTGTTTGACGTATTGATGAGTGTCTAAATACTCATCATTTTTATACTGTTAGAATGCCAAAAACATCTGAAAACACTCAGAAACACATCAAAATGATAAAAATATCACAAACAAGTGTTTTATATGTTTTAAATGCAAAACATCAAAATCGATGAAAAACGTATCAAGTTTGCATAATTGGCGCTTTAGTCCCCAAGTTTCAAAAGATGTCAAAATCAGTCCCTGGTAATTCAAAATCTTGTAAAAAGTCATTTTAGGTCCATGAGATTCAAAAGTTGTCAAAACAAACCTTTAAAGTTTAAAAATCACAAAATGACAACTTTAGTCCTTGGTTAATTTAAAAAGTGAAAATTATCAACTTTTAACCTTGTTCTATTTATAAATGACAAAAATGGTCCTTATGATAAAACTTTTGAGAATTTACATGTTTGGTCCCTCAAGTTTTAAACTTGACAGTTTTAGTCCTTGGACATTTCAAAAATGGAAATTATCAATATAGGTCCTTGTACTATTCTTACTTGGCAGGTTTTACCCTTGTGATAAAGTTTGGAAACTTGTAAAAATCAGTCCTTCAAGATTGCTAAAATTGCAAAGTTAGTCCTTGTTGCAAACTTAAACCAAACGGACCCTATTATTACTTTAGCCCAAATCCAACCCAAATAACTTGACCCGGCCCAACTTTTAAAAACAAAAAAACCGCCTACACTGTAGACCCTCTTCACCACCCCTGTATACACCAAAACCAGTGGTTTTTACCACTGGTTTTCACCTTTACACCTCACCATCTCCACTTGATTACACTTCCCCTCCACCTCCACATCAATCCAATCCCAATTAATGCAGAAAACCTGCTCGTAGGAATTTTGGCGCCAAAAATCACCACTTGGCAAATCTGATGATCTGGCTCTAAATCAATGGTTGGATTATGGTGGGATATTCTCAGAGATGTCGACAAGCTTGAAGGAAGTCAATAAATACAAGTTTGGTGCAGTGGATTAATCAATCTAGTGTAATTTTTAGTTTTTAATGTCGTTTTAATTCAATTTTAATTTCCAGTGTAATTTAAGCTTTCCAAGTACTGTGTTCAAGTTATTTCAAATGTTTGTGAACCTTTTTCAGTCTCAATTCCAGTTTTAATTCAAGTTTCTAGTTTATGCATATTTTTAAATTGCAAGAATTTCATAAATGTTTGAATGTTGTTGATTAAGTGTTGTTATGGACTAAATAATCCCACATAAGCTCCCAGAAAGCTAACCCAAGCTTTTAGTAACCTTAAAATCCAGAATAGAATCAAAAACCAAAAAAATACAAGAAAATAAAAAAAATAAGTCAAAAATCAAAAATCACAAGAGATGAAAAAGGAAGCTGAAGCAGTTTGATCTTTGGATGGGAATGGGTTAGTGAACCTGTGGAGGTTCTATAGGAAGTTGTTTCAGACCTCAGTTCTTAGTTTTACTGTGGAAACCAACTTGTAAGCTCTTTGTTCAATTTGGCATTTCACTGTTTGGTTTGATTATTAGCTTAAATCTCTGTTTCTTTATGTTCAGTAGTCATAGTTAAGTTAAAATAAACCATAAAAGCGACAAGCTTGTTCTATTTAATCAGTAGTTAGTAAAATCTTACTTTCACGCTAATATAGCATAACTGGTAATTCTTAGTTTTATGTTGTTAGAATTGTTGTTTCATGCTTGTTCAGTCTCAGTATATGATAACACAAGCTCTTAAATCAAACTCATGGTCTTAAGCTGTGATTTGCTTTGAAAAGTTCTAAAACAGTTAAGTTCAGTGGTGTTTGGTTTTGCTGATTTAACTGTAAAAAAAGTTGTGCAGTTCTTTGCCTTAGGTTGTTTCATGTCACACTAGGTCCTATTACCTCAGTTCAACAAAGAAAGTCAGTCCTTAGTTGCTAAAAAGTCAAAATACCTTTAATCTCATCTTAATTTCATCACTGTTAGGAGTTAGAGTATCAAACTTATCACAGTAGCTTTAATCTTGATAACTTAGCTTAATTCAGTCATACTTTAGCTTAATATTACATAATCAATTAGTAGAATAAAGTTAAAATTCATTTTAGTCAAACTATTTGGTTTTCAAAAAAGTCAAAGTGCCCTGTGCACAGATTTGATAGCCAAGTTCATAAGCTCTTAGAGAGCTTATTAGTGATCGTTAGCCTTTGTAATTTAGCTTTCTAAGTAGTTCACCTGGCTATCTCAAGGTCCCAATAGCTTATTTGACAGGGCTGCATGTGCTTATCATTTTGTCAAAACTCAATCACCATATACTGAGTCTCAAATCAGTGTTTTGTCAGGTTTTGAAATAGCTTCTCACAAGCTCATAAGAGCTTATCATGGTCTGAGTTTTGGTTTATACACTCTCACCCAGGTCTAGTACAAGTTCCAATCATTGCTTTTCACTTTTAGCTTATTTTGTAGTCTGTGCATAAGCTCTAAGTAGCATACTTAATTCTGTTTTGTCCATTAAGCTCAAACCTCAAATCTGTGTTAACTTGCAATTCAGAGGTTGTGGTTTGTTGTTTTTAGTTGATTTAGAGTTATTATAACTAGTTAATAAAATCTTTCTTCAAATCTTTCCAAGATATTACCAAAATCACATTTGATATATTGAGTGTCAATCTAACCAAAATATTCAAGTGATCTTCCAAGGATTTCAAAGATG
Source organism: Chrysanthemum lavandulifolium (assembly GCA_022545495.1). NCBI lineage: Eukaryota > Viridiplantae > Streptophyta > Magnoliopsida > Asterales > Asteraceae > Chrysanthemum > Chrysanthemum lavandulifolium. The sequence goes on from CM040243.1 coordinate 22,291,968, forward strand.
ATGCATGCCATGATGTAACATGTATTTCCATTTTTAGATTAAAATGTTTATCAAAGTAAACTTGTAAAATGTATTATGTAACTAGTTAATAAAATGTCTAGTTACCTTTTGAAATACTTGTGAATGCAAAATGTAAAATGAGGTTCTAAATAGAATGGTTAACCTATTAAAATACTTAGTGACTCTAAACGTATTTTAAACATTCTATATGATTTGTTAATGGGTTTGATCATAATGCCACATAACAAACATGTACGAACTCGTGTTGTAACATACGAGGACTTGAGACATCGAGAGGTGTTGAATGTATGTTGAGACAATCGTAATTACAAGTAACTTGTACATTTTACGTTATGTATTACAAGTTACATGTTTGTCATCAATCAAAACAAACGAGGCGTATAGATTAAATATCGTAATATTTGCACTAACAATCTCCCCTTTTGATGATGACAAATATATGTAAACGTAATAGAAAGTAAAATGTAAAGGTTACTTGTATCCTTACTACCTTTACATTACCTTCTCCGTTTACACTCTTCTCCCCTTTGTCGAAACAAAAGGGCGTGTCCTTGAGTTTAACTTTATTTCTCCCAAAAGGCGAGCTTGCATCATCCCAGTGAAGTTAAACCGTCCACTTCAATCCGTCCCTTGTTTGGTAGCGGATCCATGGATCAAATAAAGAGGCTTAACCTACATCAAGGTTAGTTTTATGCAACAAAATTATGAGAAATATATGAAAAGAAAATGCATAGCAATGTTAGCCTATTTTCTCCACTTTTATCGAAGCACAAATGCTTGTTGAAAGTGAGAATGATGCTAAATGCGTGCATGCTCCCCTGACGGTTGCTCCCCTTGTTTGAGGCGTCGTGGTATGATTAAAACCTACAAAACAAATATTAGTGCAAAACTATATTCGTCATTGGACGAGTAAGTGTTATACAACAAAGTGTGTATAAGATGCATTCGATAAATTCTTGACGGAAGCTCCCTTGCTCTAGGGCCAAGATGAACCTTCAAAATAAATATTAGTATAATAGAAGCTTTGTCTTTAGACAAATATGCCATATACAACCAAGTTTATAGACGATGCTATATGAGTGCTTAAAGGATATTCCTCCTTGCTCGAGGGTGTCAAGAAGCACCTAAAATAAGAAAAATAATTTATGCAAACTTCATCCTTAGATGAATAAGTTATATACAATCTAGTGTATATGATGATGAACCTACAATGAAAAACATTAGTGCAATATATTTCATCTTTTTGACAAAAAATAAGATGTATATATGTGATAAATGATATAATCAAAGATCTCATGAAGTGTAGTCTCCTAATTACAATCATAAGAAAAGTGAGAATATAATATGATAAAAGCCTACAAAATAGTTCCTAGAAAGAAGATATGAAGTCTTTCACCGGGTGTGCCACTAGTGGTGCTAGTGTTGGTGTCGGTTTACTAGTAGGATTCATGTGGTGATGGTAGATGACTCGAGATTTACAAAAGCAAGTTTTCGCTAATCCATAGTGGTGATGATTAGTGAAAGTGGTGATGGAAGGTGGTGGTGATTAGGTAGAAAGCTATTAAGGAGTTATAAACTCGTATGTATAGCAAATATAAAAATATGGACTCATGCAATCCTTTCGTCATGTCAAGTGACCAAAGCTAAGAAGAAAAAAATGTGAATCGACATTGCATTTCAATGATGCATAAGGGTTATGATTTGAATAATTTATTGATGCTAACAATCTATTGTTTTGAGCAAGTTCTCATATGCTTCAACCCAAGAGTAATCAATAATGCGTTCTATCTAAGAATATATAAAAGTGATAACATGAAGATAAATTGTTCATTGATTGACACGAATTATAAAATGACCTATTCTAGGTGACAATGGGAAAGGTAGTATTAGCATGGTTTTGACCGACATGGATGATTATCACTTTGAAAAGAAGTGAAGACAATATGGAAAATACTAATAATGAGTACCTATATGAGGATGAGAATGACATCATATGAGTGAGAGTTGGATGGACCAACGTGTTGGAGATGGTCGTTTTGATTAATATATCGTTTGACCGACAAGGACATGCATGATAAGCGAGAAAAGGATAAGATCCTATGATGGTATTCTAGATAGTGAAGTTGTAAGGTGCTAGTTTAAGGAAAATCCTATATGTGGAGATGAAGACGTTTGTAAAACACATGATGCGTTTTCACTGATGAGGTATTGGTGCGAAAAAGGTTGAACTAGTTGTGGTTTCATGAACCGGTTTTAGCTAAGTGGTGTTTACCTATGTGTTGGTATTGTAGAGTCTAAGAGACATAAAATTTGACAAAAGACAATTGTGTGAATGAATTTCTCTCCCCCTTAATTGGTGGACATCCAACATAATGTGTAATTTATCAAATAAGGAATGACAACAAAGCGTTTAGGAGGTTATTCGGACTAACGAAAGAGATGAGCTTAGTGATGTTTTTCTGGATGATGGTTAGCATACAATGAACTTCATCCTTAAAGTCACGTACCTCTTCTCGAGATGATCGTATGATGAGGCATGTGGTTTCCTAATAGGAAGTGAAGAGGATTAGAGTAATGTTATAACTAAATAATGATGAAGGTGATTTTTGGAAAGCGGAAGCAAAAATGAGATTTGGAAAGAGGTCGGTTGAAAGACAAAAGTGCAAAGCCAACCCTCTAGAACTTAATTCTATATGCTTTTAAACTATATGCAAGTGTAGGGGTCCCATAAAGCATAGTACTAATCTACGTAGCAATAAACGGGATTATACAAAATTAGCATATAAAAGTTAGAACCAAGTGAGATAACAAATAATTTGTTATCAACCTACAAAACAAATTTGTTAGTGACAAAAGATGTTAACATGATAGAAATCAAGTGATAACATATTATATAAGCAAAAACAACACATTGCACTTAGTAGACAAGAAATCACCGCACAAGATAGCATCAAAACAATCATATTATGCAAGAATACGATTTTATTCAAGACATTTCATTATGAGATTGTTTTGTCGTTAGACTTAGCCACTTAAGCATACTTGGATATACAATAATCTATGTGATTAATTTGTAAGATAAAAGCTTCTAAAAGTTTGTCATACCAAAAGCACTTGACAGATTATATGTGCACACGTAGCAAACAAATAGTGTGACAAGAAGCAAAAGAAACAAAATGAAAGATTCATGCAAGCCATGTTTAAGACATAACAATTTGGAGCATGTATCATTTGGATCGTACTACACATAGATGTAATGAATGCCAACTAATAGCTTTCAAACACAAATATATCATATCAAAATTATCACGTATCAAAATGGCATATTATGAGTTCATAAGTAACATGTTAATCATGCAAAAAATAATTCAAAAGTAAGAATCATGCAAATAAAGTTTAGGTTTAAACGTTTAGTAGCATGAAACAAGAATACAAGCATTATGAAAATAAAACCATACCAAGGTTTAAACATTATGACTTGTTATCAAACACTAAGATAATGTCAAATCAACTTATCGTATTAAACGAGAACATGTAATCAACACATGTAAGTGCAATGCAAGTGGTTTTACTAAGGTTTACACATTTGACTAGTTATCAAACACTAAGATAATGTCAAATTAACTTATCATATCAAACAAGAACATGTAATCAACACATGTAAGTGAAATGCAAGTGGTTTTGAAAGTAAAGTCATATATACTACTTGTTTGATTAGTGTTTCTTAGGCGAGGCAAACTATCAATGTTTTAACACTTACTTTAGGCAAGTATAGGAAAACAGATTTTTCAAGTTCGAGAATGAGTATAAGACTATTACTAGCGGTGCTCAATTAAGGCTAAACATGACCATTTTTACGGGTGATTCCACATACCCAACTTCTCTCCAAGAAGCAATTCAACCGTTAGGTCAAATTGAGTTTCTAGTGCAATAGGTTCTCCAAAGAGTCATTCTCATGTTAGAAAGATGGAATTCCTACTTTTGCCTATTAAAGTGCATAAAAGATGATAGTTTACCAATACTTGGCTTAATGTGACACAACTAATATACAATATAACTAAGGTGATGAAGATGTCATGTTATACACATAAATTTTAACAATGGTGTGTTGATAAACAATATGTTTTAATCTTGTGTTTAGAATCTAAGGTTGTTTAAATTACATAGCTAATTGTATGATCTAATGGATGACATCTTTAATGTTGAAGTGGATACTTAAAAAGTGATTTGATTATCTAAGACTAGGGAATGGAATATGTTAAATTAAGAATGTTCTCAAGAAAGCTCTTTGGAACTTTATTTGACAAGAATCTAAATAAGGTTACTAACTTCAATAGATCATGTGTATGTTCTAGAGATGTGTAGTTTCAACCTTGGATGTGCACAAGGTTTGAGCAAGGTTAGGTTATGATGTACGCTTGAAAGGAAATGAATACAAATAGTATCTTTCAACAAATGAGATTATCGCATGGGATAAAGTTATCATGCTTATGAAAATAAGTATGACAAGATGAATGGATATGCTAGTTCATAGAACTTTTGGATGTTTGTTTCAAGATCATTTAGCCAATGAGGTGTAATGAAATCTCTTGTAACACAACTATTTATGTCGCAAGAATAATGCATAGGATATACAAAATCCTTTTAACAAGATGAAATCTTAACGCATGAATCTTAGTCATAATGTTCTTCAAAACATCATGTTTTCCTAAGTGAAGATATGAAGCCAAAGTGTTTGAATCGGATAGTCCCATCTAAATAAACTTGGTCTCAAGATTATATTCACTAGATGATGACAAGAGGACTTCACTCGAGTTTCTTATGTATATTCCTCAAAAGTCATTGTTGCTTGGGGTGTATGATGTTGGCTTTGAGATTGCATTTTAACATATGTTGTTAAAATGTTGATTTGAGGTTTAACGAAATTTATGCAGAAGTTTAACGATGAAGTATTACTAATACTTTGATAATTTGTGAAGGTAGTACTACTTATACCTAGTGGAAATTGACAACAATTACCAAGAGCACCATGCTTATTTGATAGTTGAGGTTCTAGCCATAATGAATTATCTAAGTCCTTATATGTTGGAAAGGATGTTTGAGTTTGTTCAAACGTGCATTTGATTCAAGTGCAAGTGTTGGACACAAGGGCTTTTGAGCAATACACTCAACGAATTCAAATGATGGTAAGGATGGTGGATTGGTTGATCTAGGTGGTAGGTCTTCTAGTGTCTAAATAAGGATGTGGTGATGTAGGGTTTTTGTGCTATGGGAGTACTTAGGTTGAATATTTGTCCATAGATGTTGAACACAAAAAATACGGATACTAATTCTTATGGTTCATTGGTTGCTACAACTAGTGGGTGAAGTGCTTGAAGTTTTGGTTATGTTTATGAAGCTTAGGGCTGAGGTATAGGTTCACTTTGAAAGGGCACGTTTGATTTAAAGTATACTCTTGGAAGTTCATGAGCAATACGGTTAATGGTGCCAAAAGATGGAAGAGGATAGTAGGTTTCAAAGAGGATAAGTGGCACCGTGGGTTGTTTGTTTTGGATAAGTGTTTCAACATGTGTTGTTAAAATACTTGGGTGTTGATTTTTCGGATATGACTTTTAATGACTACAATTGTAAGTCGATATACTTGAATATTTCGGATGAAATACTTAAGTTGTCAATCCTAATTTGTTGAGATTATAAAGCTTAGATTGAACTCAAGGATAACAAGACTTGATAATATGTATTTAACATATGTGTGAGTTATGACTCGATGTAAATACTTATCGTCTTGAAGGATGACACATTATTTTCATGTTAACCGGTGAGGCAATACATGTAGATACAAAACAATATCTATAGTCATATGTTAGACTTGTGTATGATATCTTTGCAAATAATGAGTCCAGGTTTATTAGTCTCGGTAAGTCATCTAAGTCATCCGCTAACGGGTGAGAAGATGTTGGTGGTGTTGCACAAAGTTTGATAGGAACAAGCTTTGGAGACTTTGGTAGTGAAGTTGTTTTGGATGATGGTGGGTGATTTTTGGTGGTGGAGTTGGAGTACTCAAGTTTAGAAAGTTCACATCTTGAATGGGTGATGAGATGTTGAGAGGTAATGAGTCTGAGGATGAAGAGCTCAAGTTAATGAAGTAACAAGATCGAATGCTAATCCTAGTGGTTTTCTTAAGTGGCTTATTTGAGGTTAAAGATTTAGTCATTTTGATTTTGCTTTAAGAAATGCTAAGTTTGAGGAAAAGTAATGATGAAGGTGTGAAAATGATCATCTTGAATGTGTTGATTTATAGAACTAAGGATTCATGGATTTGATGTTAATCCATACAAAGATGGTAGTTTCTAATGAGATGGAAGTGTCTAAAATCATGTCAAACATCCTAAGTTAATCCATTGAGGATGTGTTGAGTGAGGTATGAAAGATATGTATTAACAACTATCCTAGAAACGAAGTTTGGTAAATTAGATTGCGGGATTTAGTAAAATTCAATAACTTACACAGTAGGATTCACGGCACCATTTCTTTACAGTAGGAACCCTTAAATTGGTGCCGCTGGTCCGCCTGTCATGGTATGGCGGTACCAAAATACATAACAGATGGTACCAACATTTTGGTGCCGTCGATCCGTGGACATCGAAAAGTTCACAGACCCATTTTTTAGGTGTCGGGAGTTTTCCGAAACACGAAATTTTCCTTAAAACATGTGACATTAATTACTTCTAGTTAGGAAAAGTCGATAACACATATACAAATATAGTGGAGCATAGACTTTGACCAGACTAACGATTTTCACATAAAAGTGAAAATGGGTAAAATTGATAACACACTTGTGCTATCCACCGCATAAACCGGTTAGCATACAACATTGTTTTAAGTCATATTATCATCCTACAAAGTAAAACAAATAAATTACATCATACAACATTGTTTTTGTCCTTGTACCAAACACTCTCTTAACACCTTCATTTTCAAAGTACTTGACTAATTTACTTAGTACTCATTGCTAAGTGAGTTATGACATTTCATAAGTTATGCGAGATGTTAGTAACCTATGCAAACGAAGTGATCTAATTCTACAAGCGATGGTAAAATAATTTTCCAACTTAGTGCACAAAATCTAGCAAATAACCTATTGTGCATAAACAAGAAATCGTCAAACAAGCGAATAAATAACATGGCAAGATTGACACTTATACTATGCAAACAAACAAGTGTAAACAACAATTTGAAAAATAAGCAAGCAACATATATGCACACAACATAAACAAGTGGTCATTTAGCATAGCATAACAAGAAAGACACTTTTCGTCATTTTGCGTTTAAATATGACGATGTATACCAAGCTTGATTAGTTTCCTTTAAACATATTACCAAATTATTTAGTTTCAAAGGAAGTTGTATCAAAGTTCTAAGAAAACCAACTTAAATTGCTTGATTCAAAATTTGAGTTTTTATGTTAAAGCGAAACTCAATATTTTAGACATACTGTAGTATTTGGTCTATTTCACTTATTTAAAATTAGACTCAGGCCATGAGAGTATTTTTAAATGAAAGTGGACTCAATTCCCTTTAAAATGATAGGTGGCTCGACTCGCACGGACTTACGGTTAATTAGTTATGATTTTTGAAGTTGCCCAAAATCTGCATCTTGTCTGAGACGGATTCCACGGAACCAAATAAAGGGATCCGCCTTTATAAGATTTGGTGCCGTGGTCCTCTGAGACGATTCACCAAAACTAGTATTTGACATAGAGAAAGCGTGTGCGACTTACTAGATTTCATAGTAAACATATAATACACATATTTAACAACATATCTACTTATGTAACTTATCTTAAACATTTACTAAGTGATTTTTCAACTAGATTTATAGTTATCCCAAACACTCCTTTAAAATCATATTTCTTCGTAAATTTTCTATGAGCACACAATACAATACTTATTAGTTCTTTCAACAAACTTTTTATTTTACTTTTCAAGAAAACCTTCAAGCTTGTATACAAAGTTACATTTAACAACAAAATTTCTAAGTATAACAAGCAAAGCATTTTTCATATTATTTTTCGCTCAATGGTAATTTGATACATGGATCGTACTCTATTTTAAAACCATTTGTTTTGAAAATACAAGCTACGTGGCTCTGGTACCAATTGTGGAAACGTAGAAGGGGGTGAATACGTTACCGTTTAAAAACTTTAGATCTTTAGTATCAAATCGCTTATTAAGCTTGTTATAATATGAAAGTACCAATTATTGTTTGTGACTAATATAAAGCATGGTAAACCAAGTTGTCACACAATCATGAACATCAAACCACATCACAAACAATAGTATAGTGCACGTATAAAAGTAAAGAGATAAAGAAAGGAAAGTGCAAACCGAACACGAGGATTTATAGTGGTTCGGTCACGGATCTCCTTTCCGCCCTACTCCACTCCCCGAGTACCCAACTCGAGAGTTACTTCACTAAATCAACAAGCTCCCTTCTCGGCGGAGAAAACCTTACAATCGCCGCTACACTTTTTCCGTACAAAGCTAAATACCGGGTTCTAGTTCGAGGTAGAACCAACCTAACGTCGCTTATACAATATTTCCGACACTAAGCTAGATGTCGAGTTCTTTTACAAGGGTACAACCACTCCCAATATGTTTTATGGCCCAACATAATAAACCTTGTGTTTTATGGCACAAACACATAAACCATCTAATCTAGTTTGGTGAAAGTGTTGTTATGATGCAATGATGTTTACACTAATGATCCATGACACAAATGTCTAATGGATATGAATAACTACTTCTAAATGAACTTCCATTGATAGGAAGCCTTCATGATGAAGATCACAAGTTCCCTAAACTTCTTGTGATAGATCTTCAACTTGTGGTGAGTGAGGATGGCTAGATCTCCAAGATTTCCTTGGTTGATCAAAGAGTATGCTTACAACAAAGATGAATGTTAGAAGCATTATGATCATGATCATTAGGGTGTTTAATGTGTGTTACTACATTGTTAATGATTGATCTAAATGTATGCAAGAAGGTGGAGAAGATGTGCTTTGAAGTGGTGAAGAAATGGGAAAACAATGGGCTTTATTTATAGCCAAAGTGGACAGAGCGTCCACGGACCAAGGAGCCCTTTAAAGGGTTCCGTCCTTTATGCAATTTGGTGCCGTGGGTGCCTGACAGAAATTCTAAAAAATCTTTCTTCAAATCTTTCCAAGATATTACCAAAATCACATTTGATATATTGAGTGTCAATCTAACCAAAATATTCAAGTGATCTTCCAAGGATTTCAAAGATGATGCATGCCATGATGTAACATGTATTTCCATTTTTAGATTAAAATGTTTATCAAAGTAAACTTGTAAAATGTATTATGTAACTAGTTAATAAAATGTCTAGTTACCTTTTGAAATACTTGTGAATGCAAAATGTAAAATGAGGTTCTAAATAGAATGGTTAACCTATTAAAATACTTAGTGACTCTAAACGATTTTAAACATTCTATATGATTTGTTAATGGGTTTGATCATAATGCCACATAACAAACATGTACGAACCTGTGTTGTAACATACGAGGACTTGAGACATCGAGAGGTGTTGAATGTATGTTGAGACAACTGTAATTACAAGTAACTTGTACATTTTACGTTATGTATTACAAGTTACATGTTTGTCATCAATCAAAACAAACGAGACTGTATAGATTAAATATCGTAATATTTGCACTAACAAATTCCTTTTTCGGTAAAGCATTATATAAAACCATTTTTGCTTCACTATTTTTAGAAAGCTTTTTCTTCATTTCATCATTTAGTTTATCATGAGGTATGTGAACTAAATTTCCTTTATCATCATTTGAGGTAGCCTCAAAATCACCTTCAACAATAATGTACCAAAGATCAATATCTTTAGACTTCACATATGTTTCGAATCTATTTTTCCAATATATAAAACCATTAGTTTCAAGTAGTGGTGGTCGTTGCATAGATTGCCCTTCCTTATAATTTTCGTAACCCATAGTGATCGAAAAGTTTTTAAAATACAATTTTATTTTAAAACTTTTATAAACTTAGCTCTTGATGCCAATTTTGGAAAACTAGAATAGGGGGTTGAATAGTTTTGCCGATTTTAAGTTGATTTCAAAACTTTAGATTCGATATTATGTGAAATCGTATGGATGTTGAGAACGATAGATCTAATGATAATGTAAGTAAATAAACAAAGATAAGGGATAGAAATGACACAACCGATTTATAGTGGTTCGGCTACAAGGACACCTTCCTTGCCCTACTCCACTCCCCGAGTCACCTACTCGAGAGTTCAAGCACTATGTCAACAAACTCCTTCACTTGGCGGAGAAGCCTTCACAACGTTGCTTACACTTTATCCGGTACAAAGCTAGATACCGAGTCCGTAGCACGGTGGACCAAACCAACACAACTATTACACAACAAATATGTGAAATATCAAATACAAGATCTTCGCTATGTAAATATTGCGGAGTGACAAATCAATCAAGGACCCCTTGCTTGGATGACTTGTAGAATGCTCGTGATCTCGCCTTAGAGAAGGACCTATATGAGAATCACAAATAGAAAGAAAGAAGAACAACTCTCTAGATCAAGTGATCTATATGTTAGAAGAGAATGAGAGTGTATGAGAGATTTAGTAAGAAGAGGGTGAGTTAGAATGAAGAAATGGCTCTCTATTTATAGGCAAATTTCCTCACTGCTCATTTGATCACACGGATCCTTCCACTTGGGATCCGCTAGCACAAAGCTAGGGATCCGTGGAACGCCCTCTTGCCCATGGGTTTTTGGTTATGGGTCATGGGTTGGTCCATGGGTTATATCTAGATTCAATGTATCTAAGTATACATTGTATCAAGTCTCTTTGGGTATGGGTTAAGATCCATGGGTTGTGATTTTTACCCATCCTAATTAACTATTACAACAAATGCTTTTGTTACTACATTTTTGTATTTAAAAGATTATATGTAAATGCTTTACAAAAATAACATGTATCCTTATAATTATACTTAAGACAACATTATATATGTTATCAACAAAACACAAAGAGATCGCAAAATATTAATAAACGTTTTTACGGTTTATTTGTATTAACACGGGTGTTGTAGGGAATCTTCCTCCCATTCCATTATTACGCGAGGATGCGTAGTCAATGGAAGCTTGTTCAGGGAATCTTGTGGAAGTGCGCGTGTTATGAGGACCACTACACGACTCACACGAGGAAGAAACTTTGTTCACTTGGCGTGAAGACTTAGGATTGTCGTAGGAGCTCATTAGGAATTTAACTTGATCTTCAAGCTCGAGCATCCTACGATTGGAATATTGTGAGTCAATGGGAGGCAAGGAGATTGCCTTTACGGTTTTGGGAAACTCACGGGGGTCATTCCAACTTTCGTTGTCATAGAGATCAAAGTCCTCTATTATACCCCATGATTCTTCCGTGGTGAGATCACTAAGTTTTCCACCGGCCGCTTGGTCAATGGATCGCTTAGTGGGGAAGTTGACATAATCGTAGAAGATTTGGACTTGAAGCCAAAGATCAATGCCGTGATGAGGGACTCTATGGAGTAAGTCCTTGAATCGAGTCCATGCTTCGTAGAGAGATTCACCTTGACGTTGTTGGAACATCAAGATTTCATTCCTAAGCTTAGTAGTTCTCCCCGGTGGGAAAAATTGAGCAAGGAAACGAGAGGTGAGATCATCCCAACTTGAGATGGAGCCGGTGGAAGTCGCCAAGCCAATTACTAGCTTGGTCCCCAGAGAGAATTGGAAGAGACACGACGCGTGGTCTCCCGAGTAGTAGCATCGAGGTCGATGGAATCGACAATTTTAAGGAAATCCTTAAGATGTTGTTTAGGATCTTCGGAACGAAGTCCATGGAATGCACATCCGTTTTGCACCAATCGGATGGTTTCGGATCGCAGGGTCGTAGTTTGGGCTTGGTCGGGAAGCTCAATGGTGTTCCTATAGCCTAGGTGGCTTGGTCTCGAGTATTCACCAAGAGTACGGCCTCTTGGTGGGTCATTTGGTGGTGGGTTGATGAGTGGTGGTTGGTTATCACCTTCCATGATGAAAATGATGGGGTTACTAAAAAAGGTCACGAATAAGGGGGATAGACTACGAGGAAGCTAAAAATGGGAAAAAAGCTTACTTGATAGGAATCAAGCAAGGAAACCTAAACGAGGTGGACTCCTAACTAGCTATTCTATTCCTCGCAATGGCGCCAAAAACTTGATATGCTTACAGTAGCGTTCGGGGTCAAAGGAACTTCCTTTTCGTCGAGCAAGTTTTTCAACACCCCAGGCAAATGAACCTAATCGTTGTAGTGTAGTATTAGGGTAAGCCACGAGTATTGATATCGTTCTCTGGGAATAGGAATGCTAGTAAGAAGTTACTACGCTATGGTTCAATGAGGAAGATTATTTTTATCTTTTTTTTATATTTTTTAGGAAATGGAAAGGTACGAATCTCGAGGTTTGGATTTGGGGGTTGGTATTTCTACCGATTAATTTACTTATCTAATTAACTAAGCTAGGGGTAGTCTATGTCTATTGTTGTGTGCTCGTATGATGATTAAAAATGTGTTTACTTAGATTTTATTACTCCCTAGTTATCTCCTATTGATGGTTGAATTGTCACGTCCTTATTCTTAACGCGTTGTGTTTCTAAGGTTGTAGGGTATGCGTTTATCCCTAACTCTTTGAAGCTACCAAAGGTTAATGACTACAAAATCTCTAGGATTCATAAACTTAACACTAAGGTATTCTTTGGATGTTTAGCCTACAATAACTCTAGGTGATTATAAACTAAGGTTCAACAAAGATTAATCAATCATTAATAGAACAACGAATGACCTATCGCAATACTAGGTCAATAACAATTAAGATAAGAGACAACCAATCAATATTCAATAATACCTAAGCAAATACACAAATAAATTAGTCAGACATGGAGAACATGCAAGCATACACACAATCAATTGAAGACATAATTGAATTAATGAAGTAAAACACTTACTTGATGTAAGATAGGGTATGGAACCCTAAAATACTGTACAAGACAGCCTTGGTTCGGTTTAGGTTTTTACTCCACAAAACTACACACTGAAAACTGAAAAATTCGGATTCTATATATAGTGTTACAAACTGCGACGGCGTCACTCTTTAATTGTGACGCCGCCGGTCGCCATCATTCGCTTTTTTGTCTTGGCACGTTATCATTGTGACGGCGTCACCTTATGCCCGTGACGCTGCTCTCCTTGATCTCGACGTCGTCTCGGATCAAATCTAGGCCGTCGAGCTGCGACGCCTACTCTTTTAAAACCCGATGCCGTCACTTGTAAATAAGCAATTTGGCATCGAGTCGTCACAAAACTTGTTCCGACGGCCACAAGTAGAACCTAATGTCGCCCCTTTCAATTCAGCACTGAGTGTCTCGATTCTTGACTTTGGCCATTTTCTTCGTATATTCGCGCCTTTTCGTCCGAATAAGTGTCATTCCAGCAATTTTCCTTCAAGAGACCTAAAAAGTGAAAAGGAATGAAATTAAGTAGTAACAGATACAAAAGTGATCAATTAAGGGCTTAAATGACCCCTCAAAAAGGTACCTTTTAAATCCTTATCAGGAGTTACCGAAGATTCAGCACTTAATGAAGATTCTCTACCCAACGTTTGTTCGTTCAACATTTTCCACTCCGCATCCTTCATTTGTGAAGCAAAAGCTTCTGAATTTCTTGTTGCTTCCATTGTTGATGTGTCTGTATTTCTGGCTTCAGCACTACCCGATAGATTACCCAACTCTCCACACTTCTCCATTGATTGCATCCCATGTTCATTCATGTGATCATTGTTATGCACTTCTTCAATGTACTTCTTCACATTATCCATATGGTGGATGAATGTATCAATGAACTCATGAATTTCCATTCCAGTATGTTTTTTGAAAGAAATTCCAGTCAAGTGTTGATCGAAATCTGCTGAATATTCCCTACTGATGAATGGCTGAAATTGTTTGTAGATTACTTGAAGAGCTACACTGGAACCATCCTTTTGAACCCTTTTATTAGTAAGTTGTAGCTTCAATTGTTCTAAGTTCAACAGCACGGTTCTAGTCAATGTAGATAAGTCCTGACGGAAGAGGGCACTACATGTTCAATCCATAATCATGGATAACAGTTGTATGAGGTAAGAGTGAAGTAGCTGATAGGGCTCAATGTTGCATTCCATTTGCATGGCATTTTGTAGCATTAACAGGTGTAATTCGTTAGGATTGGACTCAGAGCGTGAAGTGTTTTGATCATCATTGGTTGAATCAATCATGGTTAAACATTCTGAGTAGTAAATACATTCTTTGTTCTCCACTGAATCATATAGTTTGAGCACATTGGAATTTAATGGATCAGTGGTGTAAGCCATTATGTTAATATCAGATGACAAGTATTAATAGACAAGTTGCACTCATGACAACTCGCACCCTAGACAACTCGCTTAAAGCACAACTCGCATAATCTGACAACTCGCATATATGACAACTCGCTTCAATAAGCAAGAGACTCAACTCGCATAGAGGAAAACTCGCTTCACAAGTCAGGACAACTCGCATACAAGAAATGCACAACGAGACTCAACTCGCATCCACCCAATATTCAAAAAAACACCACTTTTCAATCCAAAAAAAACTCAACCACGATGATTCAAGCCTTCTAAATCAAAACCTAAACACTTATAATGATTCTAAACACAAAAGTACAATCAAAATCCAAACTTTAACACTAGAAATGATCCAAATGATGCAAACTACTCTAAACTCATTCAAACCCTAAAACCTTATGAAAGCCACTAGAAATCCAAGGACATGAAAGATGAGTGATCAAACCATGGCTCTTGATACCATTTGTAACATATTGGATTTCACAAACACACAATCAATTATAGGGTCGAATTATGCAAGAGTTCGAGAGAGAAAGTGAGATGTTCTAGAGAGATAAAACAAATGGAAGGTTAGATTACCAAACGAACATCCAACCCTCTCCCTTGTAGGGAGAGGGCTATTTATACAAATGACTACGCCCTCCTTCGGGCTGTGGATCAGGCATATAGTGGGTAAAGACCCGTCCTTCTTCCACGGTGTTACTTACACTACTAATAAACTAGCTAATATATTTTTACGTCTACGAGCTATGATATGCTAGACATATGTTGGGGTGACCGACACTTCAGCCTGGATTTTCTAAATCCTAACATAGATCGACCAATCAGATTGAAATCAATACCATGAATCAACTAATCATTAACTTGAAACACCATGCACCTCACGACAAAAATTATGAATAACAAAACCTTAAAAATTTGAAAACATACCCTTTTTATGCAGCAGTTTTCGACAATGAATATCTCACGACTAAAAGCACCAACTGAATATCCCTCTAGTGAAAAGGTACCTTGACATGTAGAGAAGCTTCAACAAAAATTTCAGCCTGATCCAACAGTTAACGAACGAGCTGTCGTTTTGTGAAAACAGTACTGCAGAAAGATTACGAAAATTGTACTAGATTCGAATTTTTTACCTTTTCTTCAAAAAAACCTTGCGAATCCTAGATCGAGAGCCCCTTAGCTCTGATACCAAGTGTGGAAACTGATCTAATCTTGACTAGGATTAACAATAACAAAGAACATAAACACAACGAGTTGCACAGCGGAATATAATCAAAAAACTTTGTTATTGACAAGGTTTTTAATCATTAGCATTAAAGCACAATTACATACACTCCAAGCCCCGATTCTACCTGATCAATGGTAAAACGATTATCTAATTATAATAGGGTTAAGAAACTCTTAACCTTAGGGCTACACCAAACCTCTAGTCGACTACATCTTGTGTGCACACCCTAATCTCTACGACCTTATGTCTCTTTATATACTAGAGACATTAGGGTTTACAAAGGAAAACATTTCTAATAAAATAAGGAAACTAAATATTCTTTTAAGCATATCTTTTGGAATCTTCCAAATCCTCCATCTTTTTGTAGTTTTCCTTCTTGTCATTTAAAGTCCTTCTTGTTTCATTCTTCATGTTTTGTACCATCAAATCAATAAATCCCAACATTTGCCATGGGCGAATTGCCCACAGGCTTTAAAAGCTCAATTTGCGAGGGGTGATCACCGGGATGAATAACAACGTGAATGTTTAACGTCAATCGCCTCCCAATATTTATGGACTTGGCATGCGTTCTTTGGTGTCTCCGAGATGAATAACGACGTGAATGTTTTACGTCAATCGTCTATTTTCAATGATCTCAAAGCGGGGAGAGCACCGGATGTGGAATTCGATGCTAACAACGTGACTTATAAACGGGGATATTATCTTGCTGACGGGATATATCCGGAATGGTCCGTTATTATTAAGTCCATAAGTAATCCAGGGACGAATGATCACAAACGAATATTGTATAAGACGAAGCACGAAGCAGCAAGAAAAGATGTGGAACGAGCTTTTGGTGTACTAAAGAGGAAGTGGCTAATGATTAAACATCCGACTAGAGGGTTGGACAGAAATCGACTATCAGGTATAATGTACACCTGCATCATATTACATAATATGATAATTCAGGATAACGGAGAAGCGATATCTCCCACATTTTTTCGAATGGAGCAGCATCGTGATTATGATCCCTTAATAACGCATGAAGAATCGTTGGAAATTACTCGAGAGATAGTCAACAGAACAACTCATCTAAGCCTAAAAGTCGATTTTGTGAAAGACATTTGGCGTCGTGAAAATCAAGACTAGCTTAGTCATTTTATTATTGTAGTGTTTTAATTTTATTTGAATTATTATATAATGTTTTAATTATTAATGAAATTTAAGTTTGTTGTTAAAAAAGTTTGAAAAAAAATACTAAAAAATAAAAAATGATGGTCGTCATTAGTATGGCAAAAAGTCGCATGTAGGTCATTGGAGAAAGAAAACTGATATGACGAGTAAAATGATGGTCGCTGTTGGTTACTACCAGCGATATCCTTATCTCTCTTACCTTGCTTTTTTGTTTTATTTCAAAGTTTCTATACTTGATTTCTGGTAGTGATGAAACAGAACCATGCATTAAATTTCATTCATTGACGTGAGGTCATCCATGTCTATGAATTCCAAGGGGGGTCAATGGGTCATCAACCAACAATCACTCCATATATTTAGGATAATAGGAAATTTCGTTCAAGCTCGCATAGCTAATTATTAATGTATAATTCAAATTTGGATGGAGTTCAAATAGTTTGGGACATGTAAGGTAACATGTTTTACATCTATCCAGCTGCAATATTGTTTTTTAGCAAGAGACTTGTGGAGTAGTTTGTTTCCTGCATTGTCCTTACTTCCTATGCATGTGAGAACACAAATAAACTTCAATACTTCATTGCCACCAATGTGTTAATTACTGCCCATAAGACATAAGTGTTATTCTTTTCAACAAATGATTAATTAGCAAAACATGTGCATTAGCCAATTAGCCATGCTACAAGTAAGTTCTATTCTTATAAATTTTGCTAAAGGCATATCACAAGTGTTCCGTTATTGTGTAAGTTTTCAACTCTTTTAACCATTCTTGATGACATGTACTTTGTGTTGCTGATAGGGCGTATGAGTTGGCAACAATGTTGAGAAGCATTTGCATTTTATTCTCGCAAATACCATTAACGAGTCGGATGATATCCGTGTAACAAATACTTTTTGCAGTTATCTTTTTAAATACTAGTTGCAGAGTGCAGACTAATCAGATAAATGATAACTGAAATAAGGTTAACTGTCATTTACATCAAGGGAATTCATTAAGAACATGGCTACGGCTTACTAATCTTGTTTTTGTACAATTGTCAAAGTAAAAGTTAGCAATATCACATGTTCCATAACTTGAGAGACTTTACCCCAGGAACACGCAAGAGAATCAGATTTCAACACAATCGTCGTCATCATTATCAGTCTCATTATCCCAATCAAGTTCAAAAGAGTTGGCTGATTTCATTAACTCTGTTAGTCCAGTGAGATCCTCCAAATAAGTAGGATGATTGATGGCTTGTAGAACAAAATCAAGACCCCTTTTCCGATACTCCGATACCACCTGGAAATCAAAATAGTTGCAAAATTATTACTATGTTTCTGCATAGTCATATTAAGATCATGTTGACTTTTAATGTCAAGGATTTAAACTTTCATACTCATAACTAGCAAGAATTTTGTATCGATTCAACACTCGATTCAACACCAACATTGTAGTAAATTGTAATTGCAGAATACTTTCATAAATATTGCAGATATTGAACTCTTCGGGATCCCTATTTATTATGCCAACTTTACAAATTAAAGTGACCATATTTAATCTTAAAAGTCAAAACCAAACCACCACATTGTAAACCATAAGGATGACTCTGCTATAATCCCTTGTTACTACGAGAATTGCAGCATTTCCATTTCACCGACAAGACTCGTGAACATCTTTTTGTAACATCATAGGATAAGCAATTTTTTCTTCTGCTAAAGTATCCTTTTATGATATTATACATTAATACTAGATAGCAAACTAAACACGCAACACCATATAATGATTTAGTTCCACTGGAAAGATCTAAACACCGCATGAATTTAGAATTTAGATGTCTTATAGGAGGATTGCTTAGATGTCTTATATGGTGATTACGCTACTCATTTATAACTTTGTTGTATTTTTAAATTCAAGAGACAAAGCATATTTCTGTTTGTAAAAGAATACTTACGGTTGGACAACAAGCAGTGCAGCTATTCGAGGAGTGTCCCACGAGTATCATCTGAGAAAATTGTGAAAGGGCGCCTCGAATTTGATGGGGTAATATACCAAGAGGTTGCTCATCGCTTCCACTATCCAAAGAGTTGCCAAATTCAGCTTTTGCTGATATCCTGTAGAGAATGCGCACCAAAAGTAAACAACATTATAAGTACGAAATTTAGATGTGAAAAATCAGATAACTGTCTATTGTATCCCACTTTCTTCATCCTTAAGTCTGATGTTTTAGAAGGGTAAAGTCACATGCACATGAAGTTACAAATACTTCTAAGAACATAACTTGAGTTCAAAACCGAAGCATTACCCAAGAGGATGATGCAAAATCCCAACTAACAGTTCGACTGCAAGGGCTGATGCAATAGGAGCAAGCCCAGGACGTGTTACCGTACATTGCTGGTCCAAAGTGCGGTTAGCTGTTGACTGCATGATATGTAGAAGAAAATACATTATGCTAACATAGAATACATATAGACTACAATATAACATTTGCAAATTTTATAAATCATTTATTCGTTAATGCATTTTATTAAACAGTTATCCTAACTAGGCTTTACTCATGTGATTTTTTGTAACATGTGAAGTCTATAAGCCTGCGCAAATGGCTAATAACTCTGTGTAACCTTTTAATTATGAAATGACATGTATGCAGGGAGATCAAGTGGATAAGCTACATACATCTATAGGGGCAACAACGTCATTACAAAAGTAACAACCCAGCCGCAGCTTGCTATCACTCTGCGTCAGGGACATTTCTTCAACACTGGCAGATAAAGAGCTAACAGATTCGGTTTTTGATTCATCAGTTGCAGTGAGAGGACCAGCACCATGACGCATTACCAAGAAACTGTCAAATCCTAACGCGGCAGTAATTGTAAGCTGAAGATCAAAGTAAAAAGAAAAGCAAGTCAATGCCAGCTGAAACGCTTAGGGGCATAATAGAGATTTCCTACATCACAAGAAGCTCTAAAATACTAGTTTAAAAAATAAAAATAAAAATTCCCCTTCTACCCTACTAGCATACTTCTCAATCCCCACGCCACGGCTGTTCCTTTTGGTCATTTAACGCTCATTTTTGGGTCTTAATTTATACGGATTGGGGTCCCATTTCGTTGAATTTTAACTCTTGAAGTCAAACTAACCTTGTTAGCGTTGGCACATAATAGAGTTGGAAGCCAACGACTTTCCCTTGTATCAGTCAACAAAAAGACAGCATCATGAGAGTCAACCAAATCATGAAGACGTCTGCAGTCATCAAGCACATTTTGCTCTTCTTGACTAGGTACCGGATGCCCAGGCATAGGTATAGCCATCACTACACCTTCTGCTTCCTGCAAATGAAAATCACAAAATATAAATAAATTATTGCATATACACATAATCTGAAATCTATCGTAATTTTAAATTTACCACTGCTGGAAAAATTCTCTTGAGACTTTTAACTGCTGCCAATGCTTTGAGATCACCGCCATCAAGACAATCTTCCAAGGTATATAGGGATTGCCTCAAAGGATTTGACATGGCCACCTTACCACTATCAACCAATGTTATTTTCCGCACACCCCAAGCCTGAAATACACATAACATATATGAGCATAGGTGTATAAGGCGGTAAGGATGTGGTAAACTACCACTATACCCTTGTTGCAGTAAGGAACATACATGCAACACTCACCATAAGCATACGAGCCACCTGGCACCCAAGAGTCCCAGCTCCCAACAGACATTTGGTACTAGACAACATGTTCAGGTCCAAAGATGGCAATGCACGCCATCTCATTAGCTTTAGATTCAAATCCGCAGCTGATATAGCCATCCTGTAGGATTCAATTACTTTTTTTAACGATGACACATAAAAGTACAAAAAAATAAAAATGTAACTATCCAACGTACCGAGTTGGATCCATGGTAGTAGATAGGTTAATGCGTCTAGGTACTCTCTTCCCTTTATTGAGTTCCCATCCAACAGCATTAGGCACATG
Organism: Chrysanthemum lavandulifolium; assembly: GCA_022545495.1. NCBI lineage: Eukaryota > Viridiplantae > Streptophyta > Magnoliopsida > Asterales > Asteraceae > Chrysanthemum > Chrysanthemum lavandulifolium. The sequence continues at coordinate 22,312,818 of CM040243.1, forward strand.
TTCTTGATCTTGCCATGCTGATTTACGTTAAAGTAAAAAGATTTTACATGTTACAAAAAACAAGTGCAGATCAAAAGTTAAAATCTTAGAAGAAACAAATCTGTTTTAAAAATAAATTTTACCCAAATTTGGTTGATCTACCTTGTGATGGTTGTATCAGAGCTTCGCCAACTAGGGATAAATCCAAGTCTGCAAAGCCATGGTTCTCACGATAGCATAAGAACTGAACCTTCTTTATGTTCCATCTCGCAGAAATAAATGTCAAAAGTTGCGGAGAGGCCAGCCAGGATTGTTTGGAAGATGACACGGGTCATAAAAAGCAAATAGAATCTGCCACCAAAATAACGAGCCTTTTCAAGAAACTGCCTTACAGTAGAATGTGAAGGCTCAGGCATAATACTAGTGTATTCGGAAAGATAGAAGTGTCTTTTACCTTATGACCTTCACTTTGACAAGCTTCAAAGTCCTTTAAATGTCTAACTGTAGCATGTGAGTCTGAAGAAATGGAGACCAAAAAGAATGGTACATCTGCAAAACTCGAGTATTTAGAGACTCTGTTTCTATAAGACTTATCAAACTTCACAAAGAATATACATCGACAAAAGTCAAAAGGACACTACCTGCTGTTAAACTTGACATACGCCACTCATTACAACTTGTCGACACAGATTCAGCCTGCAGACAACGAAAACAAGATGATACACTGTTAAGCCAAAACAAACAGAGCTAATTACTAGAGTATCGAATCTATATCATCAAACCTCTTCTGGGGTGAACCATTTTGATGCTGGCCGCAAATCAACCAATGTTGCTGGAGGGTCAATAACGAGAGCAGGGAAAGCAAACCAGTAATAGAAGTTAAATTTCTTAAGGTCTGCAAAAGATATTACAAGGAACCGCGAAAGCACAGAACTGTCCTCCTCTGCTTTTCCTGATCGAATATCTTCCCAAATCTGGAAAATATGTGACGAGTTAAATAAAACTACAAATTGAGAAGTCGAGTTTTGACAAAAAGACAAAATTGCTCTCGATCATACCTTTTTTGCTTCAGATTTTAACAGACCTAGTTTATCAAGGGCGTGAAACCCTTCTAATGTATTAGTGTTATAAAGAATGCCAGGCGCAGAACATCTGTTTCTGTTCCCACGACTTGTTTCGGTTAGTGGGTCATCACTTGGTTCAGATGGTAAAGATTCGCCAAGGAGAGTTAGATGACTCGATACTTGAGGATTTGAACAAGGTGCATAGAAACCTACCACGCACAGTTACCACAAACGGGTTAGTACCCAGTAACCGCAATGCATCAAATTCCACAAACATTCGACCACATCCATATTACAAACTATAATTACCCCACATAGTTACTCTTTGGCAAGCTTCAAAGTCCTTTAAATGCATATAAGAGATTTGTCATAGTACGATGTCTGGAAATCAAATTATAGTTACTGTTAACGCCCCCAAAGCCAAAAGCAATAGACTAATCAGATATCCTTCTGATTTCACCTAAAAACCATAGTGGAAGGATAGTAGTAGAACACAGCTTCAAGCTTATAAAGGGCTCAAATGTCTTATCTCCTACTAATGTGAGACGGGTTTATAAGGGCTCAAATGTCTTATTTCACACTGATGTGGGACAGGTTGTTACAGTTTCTCATCCATTAAGTTAATAGATAAATACGAGTATCTTGACTTGTTTTATGCATTGACGTACGCTAACTACTTCATCAGCATTAACATAGCATTGCATAACGAAATTTAGCCAAAGACACAAATGCGGAAAACAAGAAGTAAGAGTAACATAACATTGCATATCTAAAACTCCCTTTGTGATACATAACAGAAGCAACTTTTCGATTGTCTTGAAACTGAATCCTATACTAGCATCTCGACTTATTTGAAAATATGGTACAAGATTCCTCAAGCTTTAAATATAACAAACGATACCATACATTTGCAAAATACACAAACGCAAAAAAAGATATACCGGTTATAGAAACTGGCGATTCGTCAGTTTTGAGCTTATTAAGTTTCAACGAAGACAATCCGTGCCAAAACCCTCATCAACAGAACTCTGAAAAGGTGCAAATTGCAAAACAGTCCCATTCTCGCTTCCAGCCATATTATCTTCCCCTTCTTACTCCACCTGTCAAATTCTAAAACACAACACAAACCTTAATAAGTAAATATTACGGGGTGTTTGTTCCGGCTTATATAGCCGCCGGCTTATGGCTTATTTGGTTTTGCGCTTATATTTCGTAAGCTCACTTTTTGTGGCTTATTTTGAAACTTTTCAGCTTATATAAGTTTATCGAGGGGTGTTTGTTTCAGCTTATTTGGTGGGCTTTTGATCTTATTGATATTTTAATAAGCTCGTAAGGTCATTATTAATACCTTATAAGCTCAAGTTGATGAGTGAGCTTATAAGCCATAGCTTATAAGCTCAGGTGGATAAGCTTATAAGTTATTAACAATGAGCTAACGAGCTTATTAAAATATCAATAAGCTGAAAAGCCCACCAAATAAGCTGAAACAAACACCCCCCTATAAAGTTATATAAGCTGAAAAGTTTCAAAAAAGCCACAAAAGGTGAGCTTATGAAACGTAAGCCCAAAATCAAATAAGCCATAAGCCAGCTATATAAACCGAAACAAACACCCAATAAACCAATACAATTATGATCTTGGTTAAATTTTAAAAGTAAATAACATGATCAGCATAAACAACTACATTTGTATTTAAATCCATATAAAGTCAAACTGCAAATTCACAACTAATACAACCATTCATCTAGCTATAATCAAACTTATACAATAAAGTATCATAAATCATTGAAAACCTGAAAATTATGATTACCTGAAAAGTATAAAGAGTTAAATTATGAGTACCTGAAAATTATTTTATTATGATCAAAGAGATGAGAATTTAGCTACAGGAAGGAAGGAAGGAAACGTGAAATCGAATTAGACGTCAACTGTTTTGTTTTTCTTTTGTTTTGACTTTTTTGGAGTCAAATATTCGATTGGGTTAATCCCAAAGCAATGTGACTAGGGGCTAACAGGTAAGATTTGTAAACGGGTAAAACTCGTACCGGATTTTTTACTGTTTAGTTTACTTGTATCGTCGGGTTCATGAGTCGGGTAATATCCGAATAAACCGAAAACCGTAACCGAAAATAACTAAACCGAACTGTCAGAATCGAATCGATTGCAAAACCGAACCGAACCGAATTAAATATTCGATTTTGGTTCGGTTATAATTTAAGAATTAAACCAAAACCGAATTCAAATAAATTTATATATTTTTCTATATATTTATATATAAAAAATATTAAAACTCATTTATACTACAAATATAACATTTTTTGAGCTTGAAACCTTTTTTTTTTTGCTAAAAATATATATAAATAAATAAATAAATAATTAAATTTATGTAATTCGGGTTATTCGTTTCGGTTATCGGTTTTCGGTTATTCGGTTCGGTTTAATCAATTTAAGTTCGGTTCGGTTCGGTTTTCGATTATACCAAAAAAAAAATTAACTGAACAACCCGATAACCGAACCGATGAACAACCCTAGTATCGTCATTTTTTTAACTCAAATGTATTTGATTTAAGTAGTATGGTCTCCGCGTAATGTTGTGACGTGTGTGTGAGATGGTAAGCGACAATAAAAAGATGCGGTGTATGTGTTTATAGTTTGTCATAAAATTTAAGTATCATATGTGACATTTGTGTTGCAAACATAGATTACAAAAGATAATAAAAAATGATTATTTAAAAAAAATGTAAAGTACACATAAACTGAATTATACCAAAATTAACAATGTATTGTTTAATTAGAATATAAAATGTGTTTTCTTTACAAAGTGTTAATCAGCAACATTTATCTATTTTCTTACAATTATTACCCAATTACTATATATTATTTTTGGAGTTATATATGTCTTCTTTCATAATGCATTAATAAACTAAATTTTGTTATTAATGATATTTATTATAAAACATATGTTATCAAAAATCTCAAAATAAAATATGTGTAAACCTAAAAAAAAAATAATGCTTTATATAGGGGTGTAAAAAAACCGATGAACCAAAAGAACCGAGGAACCGTACCGGTACCCAACCGGAATAGGACCGTATATTAGAACCATGGTACGGTTTTTGGTTCTTAAAATTTCAACATTTCGGTTCTCAGGACGGTTCCGTTACTTTCCTGAAAGAACCGAGTTTTATGAAAATATGTAATTTTATAAGGTTTGTTTGGGATATTGTGTACATGCAAGTATGTGATCTTGTAAGAAAATAGAAAAAACACCACCTAAACCTAAAAAGCCATTAACCTTAACCTTCGATCCATTGATTCCATTCAAAGATTCAAACATCATTCATCAATATGAAAGTAATTTTCTTTAAACTGGAATATCGAGTATGCGCATAGCCGCATATCAAACAATTATGTGTTGCTCAGTAGCAACTAACAAGAAGTTGTAATTAACTATTGGTATTTGTTGTTCATTAAACATAATGATAAAAGTCAAGAAACAATTAACGATTATGGCGTCACTGCATGATATATTGTCATCATGTAAGTTATTGTAAATTTAGTCATGTGATTGATATATAATATTCTCAATGAGTTTTAATTATTTTCGTGGATAATGAGTTTATTACCTGGATATATGTTTTTTGTTTGTTTGTAAGTCAAGTTGTAGAAAATACTATTAAGGTTGTCAACTTTTGGAAGTTCTACGAACGAACCAGTAAATTCACATCCATCCAAACATATTTTTAACACTTTGGTACTCATGGAATTACCGATTCCGCATCGAACCGAAGATCTTGATCGAACCGAACCGAAAAACTTGGGACGGTTCTTGGTTCCACTTTTTCCTTATTTTCGATTCTCTGTTCTTTCGGTTCAGTTCCGGTTTAGGACGGTTCTAGTACCATGACACCAATACCATAGTAAAGATTAAGGTTATGACTTTTCATGATATTTTTAATTTCTCTCTTATCACTTTGCAAAATATGTTACATAAAAACTTTTAATAAAAATAAGATGCCTAATTACTAAACCAAAAATTGAGAAGTTATATGAGTTGTTAAGCATGCTACAACTCAATGCTATTTTTGTCAATAACATAAAGCAACAACAAGCCATCAACATAATACTTATCTCAAGATATCAACTCTCTACCAATCACGGTATATAACCTATTAAAAATTTGATACTCCACCCGATGTGGGATGGTGTGACAGGATGATAATGTTAAACGACACAAGCTTCTGATCTTCTTTCTTGAGTGTAACAACTAAAGTGAACAAGATTACTTTTACGGGACGGGAAATGCACACGAATGGCGTTCCCGTGCGTGGAGGGAGACACGTTAGACGTCCCGCCCTTCCTCAATTATCAAAATGTTGTCTTTTAGTTTTATAGAAATACATATGCATAAATATATATTGTTAACAGTATAAAAGTATTGAGGTAATTTTGTTTGTAAGGCTGAACCTATTTTTGAAAGCTACTTTTACTAGCTTATATCAAATTAAGAAGGGTTAAGTTGAAACAAAGCACTTCTTTAACATAAAAGCAATAACAAAAAAGTTTAAAAAATTAACAGTTTTACTTTTTATAGGACAAAAGGGTTAAAGAAGTAAAAGTAAAGCAATATTGTGTACAATTTCAATAATTTTTTCTAAATTATACAAAGTTTATACAGCTTTTTCCAATAGCTTATAACTACACAGATACAATCAAGGTAATCTGTATATAAATTTCAAATAATATGACATATACAGTTATACACACTTAACTACATCATATACCACAAATTTCGACTTAGAACACTTCCAACATGTTCAAACAGGATAAGATGCATCCATAGCAATACCACACAATCCTTCTTTCGCCGAGACATTTCTTTTGATTCTTATATACCCGTTCTCTCCCCATGACGTACCCCACGAGTTCTTCATAAGCCAATACTTGGTTCCATCAGTCGTGGTCCCATATCCGACTGCAGTTATAGCATGGTCAAGATCAGTTCCACAAGTCCCACTAAAAACACCACCCGAATATAACTGGAAATCATATCCGCCTCCATCAATAGCAACTGAAACAGGTTGGTGCGTGACGGCCTACATCAAAAATTTAAGATTTTATAGTAAGAGCATTAGACTTGTAAGCTAATTATAACTTTTATTCTAATATGTATTTATATTATAAATGTTACACGTCCGTCCTAATATCATTAGCCGTTTACCTGCAGCAAGGCCTTTTCGTTGTTACAGTTTATCATCTATTATATGTCAATAAATACTAGTATCTCGACTTGTTTCATGCAATTACGTACGCTAACTACTTCATCAGCATTAACATAGCATTGCATAACGAAATTTAGCCAAAGACACAAATGCGGAAAAACAAGAAGTAAGAGTAACATAACATTGCTTATCTAAAATTCCCTTTGTGATGCATAACAGAAGCAACTTTTCGATTGTCTTGAAACTAAATCCTATACCAGTATCTCGACTTATTTGAAATATGGTACAAGATTCCTCAAGCTTAAATATAACAAACGAGGTCATACATTTGCGAAATACACAGACGCAAAAAAAAGTTATACCCGTTATAGAAACTGGGGACTCGTCAGTTTTGAGCCTATTAAGTTTCAACGAAGACAATCCATGCCAAAAGCCCTCATCAACAGAACTCTGAAAAGGCGCAAATTGCAAAACAGTCCCATTCTCACTTCCAGCCATATTATCCTCCCCTTCTTACTCCACCTGTCAAATTCTAAAACACAACACAAACCGTAATAAGTAAATCTTAGTGGGCGTTTGTTTCAGCTTATATAGCCGCCGGCTTATGGCTTATTTGGTTTTGGGCCTACCTTATTTTGAAACTTTTCAGCTTATATAAGTTTATCGGGCGGGTGTTTGTTTCAGCTTATTTGGTGGGCTTTTGAGCTTATTGATATTTTGATAAGCTCGCAAGCTCATTGTTAATAACTTATAAGCTCAAGTTGACGAGTGAGCTTATAAGCTCAGGTGGATAAGCTTATAAGTTATTAACAATGAGCTTACGAGCTTATTAAAATATCAATAAGCTCAAAAGCCCACCAAATAAGCTGAAACAAACACCCCCTATAAAGTTATATAAGCCGAAAAGTTTCAAAAAAAAGGCACAAAAAGCGAGTTTGCGAAACATAAGCCCAAAACCAAATAAGCCATAAGCCGGCTATATAAGGCGAAACAAACCCCCCTTAATATTAAACAACCAAGGAAACCAATACAATTAAATTTGACCATATAAAGTCAAACTACAAATTCATGTAACTATAATCACAACTTATATAATAAATCATTCAAAACCCAAGATGGGTTTGAAAATTGAAAGTATAAAGAGTAGAATTATGAGTACCTGGAAATTATAATTAGGTATCTGAGGTGAAAAAGTATTATTATGATCAAATATTTAGTTAGCTACAGGAAGGAAGGAAGGAAACATGAAATCGAATTAGACGTCAACTGTTTTTAGTTTTTGACTTTTTTGGAGTCAAATATTCGATTGAGATAATCCCAAAGCAATGTGACTAGGGGCTTTAGAGGTAAGATTTGAAAACGGGTAAAACTCGTACTAGAATTTTTACTGCTTAGTTTTATGATTTTTCAACTTATTAAGGCTGCCTAGTAAGCAAAGATCAATCCTCAATTTTCTTCGTTAAACTTTCTTTTTCAACGACCTTGCGCGATTGAATCGCCCAGTAAGGTTTATATTTGTTTAGGTGAAATAAAATGTGTTTTGTTTGTTGTTTCAGTCGATCGCCTACTCGACCAATTGGAATCAAATGGCGATCGATCGACAATCACCACAAAAAGGCGATCGACTATGAATCGATCGTGGAGCCTTACTGCGTCAAGCCTAAATGTATTTGTTTTGATTTACAGTAATTTGCATGGTATTCGCGCAATGCTGCGGTGCAAGTGCGAATGATAAGAGACGATAAGTAAAATTAAGATTATTATGATTAAGATAAGATAAGATTATGATTTTTTAGTAATATTTTTTTATTTTCCTCTTATCACTTGCAACATATATTACATGGAAACTTTTAATAAAAATAAGAAGCCTAACTACTAAACCACCTTAGTGGTCAGTTGGTCACGTTTTTGTAGTAAAGGTAGATTAGTTTTGTTTACATTGTAAAGATTTGATAATTAGTTTTACCTCTAGCAGTAAAATTACTCGTTTTAATCATCAGAAAGAATGCGAGTGCGATAAGGGTTGTGGGGTGGATGCGGTATGGGCATTCCACCGATTTGATATGTTAAGAGTATTTCCTTAATTAAGACAATTAAGGGCCAAAACCAAACGATAGTAATTTCTTTGTTTATCAATGTCACCATATAAGTTGTTAGCAATGTCACCACTCCATGTTATTTTTGTTAATAACATAGAGTTACAACAAGCCATCAACATAATACTTATCTCACGATATCAACTATCTACCAATCACGGTATATAACCTATTAAAAGTTTGATACTCCAGCCGATGTGGGATGGTGTGACATGAATGACACATGATGATGATGTGAGACGACACAAGCTTCTTCTTTCTTGAGTGTAACAACTAAAGTGAACAAGATTATTTTTACGGGACGGGGAATGCACATGTATGGCGTTCCTGTGCGCGGAGGGTGACACGTTAGACGTCCCGCCCTTCCTCAATTATCAAAATGTTGTCTTTTAGTTTTATAAAAATACACATGCATAAATATATATTGTTAACAGTATAAAAGTATTGAGGTAATTTTGGTTTCAAGGTTGAACCTATTTTTGAAAGTTGTTGGTTTTATGGACAATAAATTAATAGACGTGTGTTAGGATCGAACTCGAGACCACGGGATTGCACACTTTACGTATGAGAATTAAAGTTAATAATTAAATGTAATAGTTATATTTATTTATTAATTAAACGAAATAACTATAACGGACGTTAAGTAATTAGTTGTAATGGACTAACGGTCGTTAAATATATTTGGGAAGGACTAAAGATGAAATTAGAGATCGAGAAGGTTCTAGAATCCCTTGTGGGTTTCCTAAACCGATCGTCCATATGGTTTCCATAAACCAATCCATAGCCAACTTGTTCACCAAGTTTAGTTGGAGTATAAAAGCAATTTGGGGTTTTATTTTTTCATCTCTTGCACTCATGTTAAAAACCTAAATTGTTTGTGTGTGTTTTTGCTTCAATCGATCGTACAACCCTTTAGGGTAGTCGATCATAGTTTTCCAAAACATAATTATTTTGTTTAATTAAAACTAACATTACTTTAATTTGTTATAGATGCGTGTACAAGAAGAGCAGACAATCACACTATTGATTGTATCTTGGATTGAATTACAAAGCGGTGAGGGTAATTTATAATCCTATAAACCCTAATTAGGGTTCATCCTAATTGCTAGTTTGTGGATTTGATTCTTGTTCGGCTAGAATCAAGAAAGGTGCACGATACTTTATTCTTTAGTTAATTAATTATTCATTATATGTTCTATACGCTCCGCACTTACTTTGATGTTTATTGTTTATATTTATGATTTGTCATGTTATATAATTCCAACGATGGCATCACGAGTCATTGGTTTTAATGAGTAATTAATTACTAAACACGTAAAAACGGATATTGTATTGTGTTTGATATGATTTATTCTAGGGTTTTGGTTATGATTATATAAACCCTAATTTTAGGGTTAAGGAATTTGCCCTAATTTGGTTTTTAAAATCTATTATGGATCGAAAATTTTTTGGGTGGAAACCCTAAAATTTTTAGTCGATTTCTAACTTTTTTAGGGTTTATATTAATTGTTATGTTATCAATATCGAAACCTAGATTTAATATATTTGTTACGTGATAAATTCATGAATAAAGTGTTATGTGACATGGAATTGTATGCGATCTTGTGACTTTATTTGTATAAATTGTTATGATATATCCATGATAATATATGCATATTTGTCATGGATAAGTTACTTTGATATTGTTTAATTGTTAAGATATATTTATTTACGATAAATCTTGAATTGGGGAAGACTCCAATTATATACATTAATGAATCAATTATGTGCAATTTGGTATATCATTAATTATGGGTTTACGCAATCGATTCGTCGATGTATGTGGCTCACTTTCAATTGAGATAGTGAAAGCCCTAATTAATATATACGTTAATTTAACCTAGACATTGATTATTAATAGGGTTTTATCGAATAAGTTGCATGTGGCTACTTGTTTACACGTATAAATTGTTTATTATATGCGCATTGTTTTAGTTGTTTATATTTTTATTGGTATTACTTGTTTGTTTATTATGTTAGGCGGTTTTAAGCAAAGGTAATTTTGAATAGAAAAATAATACGGACTAAACAATGGCTAAATTTGATTTGTTTTGGAAGAGTTAAGTTTTCAATAGTTTAATTGATTGGTGACTTTGGTACAATGATCGAACGGCTCACCCATTCGAATGAACTATAAAGGGTTATTTAAGAAGTGCATGCAGTCACCGAATGGATGTCTAAGGTTATGCGTTTGCGCTTACAGTCCTCGCCCTCTCAGAAGTTCGAATGGAGCTACTTAGTAAGCCATAAAAGTACAAGCTCATCTTAAGGCGAATTAGTTTTAATTCCATGCGCCACTTGTGGTAATTATCCAAAACACTAAGTGTTTACACTTATGCAAAAGTACGGTATAATGGATGATAATTAACACTAAATTCCTTGATTGGTGAACCCAATACCTCAATCAAAACTTTGATAATTTGATCTTTATGAATTGGTAATAAAAAGTTTTTATTAAAATTATGCTACAAGATGAATGCATGACATCTTTGTACATATTTGATTTGACCACATAAAATCAAAACTAGTACCCTTTTAAATTAAGGTATATGCCATCTAATTAAAAGGAACACTTGAAGTTGCAATTTACGTCATGACAAGATGCTTGACGAGATTGTAATGGAGAGGTAAATCTCTATGTAAAGTCGACCTTACATGGACATATTTGCGATTCTTTAAGTTAGACACTTAAATTGAGTAGGAAGTGAGACCGGACTCAATGGCATAAGATGGGATGAAACATGTTTATATTTGCAATAGCGTTGGAAAATATAAATCCCATAATGATCTAGGAGTTGGAAATTGTTTGCCAATTAGTGTTCGATGATTACCCTATTATGTGCTTTCGTTACTAGCGGATCAACTCGATGTAATGGAACTACGATAATTTGGATCCTAGTTTTCGAGAAAATTCTATGGTTATATGAATATTACCTTGGGTATTTTATTTTCTTGAAAAGGTTAATTATCGAAAATACTAAAATTGAATTTTGCTAATTCTTTAAATGTATTAATGCAACATTAAATCGTAAACATAGGTTATTCCTGTATTGGTAAAATTGATCTACACCTGTAAGGGTTTTAGTAGAGTCAACGTTACTAAAAGAATAAACCTAGTCCTCTTTTCACGCGAAAGAGTGAGATTCAACCCTATTCCTTTTCATGAATGAAGAAAGGTATGATAGGACAATTAGAATTGTCTAAATTCTAAATACATAACTCGTAAGCAAATTTTAATAGTTAAGAAAATTGCATATTTCTGAGTTATTAAATTAGAAGCTAGACTAATTACTGTATAATTGGTAAAAGACAAACTAGCATATTTTATCTAGTTGTTGTGCTTTGACCATATTGATGGATAGTTCATCATCTACATAGTAGAATACACTCTTTAAGTACATAAGTAATTGTTATGTATGGACTTTTTCAAAGGTGTAGGGAAGTAAATAGAACACTATTTTCTTTTCTTGGTTAATGAAACACTTACAATGTTGTCAAATCCAGTGGGAGTATGTTGTTCTTATTCTTGAATAAGGAATTAATGTAATGATCTCTTATTCATTGGGAGTTACAAGCTTTGTCATCTTGGTAGTAACTCAGATTATCTCTAGAATGTCTTACGATAATTACTTTCCACTTATAGACACTTATGTTTTCAAGGATAGTCATGTATGTTTTCTTATTAGACAATGAAGTGGTTCTACATCTACTAGTTATGCTAATATCAATGACACAATCATATTAATCACATAAACAAACATATGTCGTGTTGTTTATATGCTACATGATGTTGTTCCATGCACAAGTGGGAGAAATCTATATTGTGTGCAAGGTACAACATATAAGTATATGATTTAACGGATTCTCTTGACTGCAAGGTAAGAGATTAATGTTCTAATATAACTTGTATATATCTAATTCAAGAAACACTTGTTCCATGCACAAGTGGGAGAAATCTATATTGTGTGCAAGGTACAACATATAAGTATATGATTTAACGGATTCTCTTGACTGCAAGGTAAGAGATTAACGTTCTAATATAACTTGTATATATCTAATTCAAGAAACACTTGGTGTTACAATTTACGTCATGTGAGAACTTGGCGAGATTGCAATAACAAAGTAAATCTCTATGTGAAGTCAGACCTTGCATGGACATATTTGCAGTTTCTAAATTAGACAAGTATTTAGAATATGTGTCAAGATGATAGATATAAGACTACTTCAAATTAAATATTTATGTATTATTAGAATGACATAAATAAATGAAGTAATCTAATACTACTTTAATTTGTATATTTATGAATTTTTGGAATGACATAAATAAATGAATAAATAATGTAGTCCTACATTATTGTGAAGTAAATAAATTAACTTGAAATTATAATTGAAACCAAGAGTTGTGTTCATAATTACTTTAGTTAAACATGTTTATGATTCATTGTAAAGACATAAACATAAAGTCTTTTAAGACTTATAATAAAGTAAGACGTTAACTTGTTATGTTTTTTAATTAAGACATATACAAGAAGTCATTGAGTTGATCAATGATTTATAACGTATAATGGGATTATAACAATTTAATGTTTTCTTGTTGAAACATGGATATGAAGTGACTTGGTTAAAAGGTACTTGTGTTATAAAGCATGTAATTGGCTTGGAAAGTCTATTATACCATTAAGTTGACTTAGTTGGTAAATAGGTAAGCCAAAAGAAATATGTTTATCTTATATATTGTTAGATTGTCTTACAATATTAAATTCTAATGAATACCACAAGTTGATGGTATGTTCGTTAGAGAATCAAACTCTATTTGATTTGTTTGATTCATGATAACCATAACTTCTTTCTTAAAAGTAACAAGGTTAGAATATTGAGTATGGATTGAATATACTCAATATGACTCCAACCTAGAAGATTAATAAAACACCATTTCATTATGGAATGTGATGAATCACATTAAGTTTTAAAATTGAAGATTCTGAATTTGTTAAACTACTTATGAATAGGTTATTAACAAACTTAAGTCAGGAATTATCAATGTGTATTTGTAATGTCCCAAAAGAGAACAATGTAGTTTTGCTCTAATTGCTAAGTATATATAGATAGTCTATATATTACAAAAGGCAAGTGGGAGTTTTTTTTATTATCTTGAAAGATAAAATTACAATATATACATAAATCTTCTAAAACACACTAGTAAAGATCATGATGAGGTTAGACATGTAAATGATAGACCTCATGATGATGGAATTTTCATTCATAGATTCGCAAGGATATCTCGGATATTTGACTTATATGTCGAGAAATATGAGTTCTGAGGATTATAGTAAACCCGATAATCATTATGATGGATTACCAAATATTGAATTGGGAAAATTACTCATACTATGAATGTTAAAGATGTTGTCCATAAAGATAATCAATTTTGGAAATTTGGTTTATCTTAATAGTTAGACTAGAGAATGGAAATGAGTTTTTCAAAGAGATGAAAACCCTAGTGGTTTGAATTTCTATGTAGAAATCATATGGACAATATTGTACACATATTTAATGCACGTTTTATGACAAGATTATTAATCATACTTAAGCAATTAATTATGATTGAATATTCTTTTCTAGACACATTAAATATATAAAGATGATAATTGTCATACTTGTTTTCATTAATATGAAATATGACAATGGAATATCAAAACTCTTTCTTGAGAAATTACTTGAGCGAGGACGGTAAGTAATTGAAAGGTTTTTTGAATTCATATAATCTTTGGTAGTGTACGAATGAATGAATAAATGCAATAATTCATGAATGAATAAATGCATGCATCTATGAAATTATTCTTATATTTAATTATTAAATTCTAGTTTTGATTTATAATTGAAATAAGATAAATTTTAAGTATTCCTGAAAGCTAGTGGGAGTATTATGTTAAGGTTTTAAATCTTATATGTTGTATAACATATGAGAAGTAACATTCCTTGAAAGCTAAATGTTAAGTCTTAGATTGGAATGAAACTTCATTTGTAAGATTTAAGAATTAAAACATACAACCTTGGAATATATGTTTATTGTTAATAAACATGTGCGAGAAAATAAATGATTCTAATAAAACATGATATATGGATAAATATCTTTGACAAGATAGAATATGAATGAATTCTAAGTTTGACATGTAGATTCATCATGTACATCATGTAGTGTATTCAAATTGTTGTATCATTCTTGAATGATAGATAATTTGACAACATTGATATCTAACTAAAAGTTATTAGATAACTTGTGTAATGAATATTCTAAAAGAATTACATCCTCAGCCTGGAATTGCTCCTAGATTCTATGGATGAACAATATGTCAAATGTTGTGAAAATTGTCATCAGCTTTAAACTTGAAAGTTAGGAAAGCATCAAACATTACACAATAAGATATTAAAGTTTACGGAGTTTTAATGGGCACATTGTTGTTTGTATACAATGATGCTGGTTTAATTGAGATGACACTCAATACTAGTCATGGTAGGATTTCATCCTTATTAATGGCCATGTGAACTAGTGGTGCTTATCTAAGAGCACAGTTGCATTATACATTAAAAGAATAAGAATACTTTAAACTTTGAAATGTTTGAAAGTTTAAATTGTCATAAATTGGTGAAAGAGGATGTCACACACTTTATGAATTATTATGTGGATTGTTGAATGCACACATACAAGGACTTCATTAATTGAATTCTTGAAATAAGTATTCTCAAAATTATGATAGATCAAGTTGGTTGATTTATGCCTTGTCATACAAGTATGATTGTCATTACTTGAGGCATAATTCATCAACTGGAATTTTCATGCATTGATCTATTTGGTATTTGGATAAGAGATGTTAAACAATTGTTATAATAAATCAAATACTTGGTATGTTTGATTTTATAATATATTGTATCCTATATTTGCATGTTTAATCCGTGAATAAATTTATTTATTCTAAATCGTCCGTTGTCAATTAATGATATGGGAGTATCATTAAACCGAGACAAATCAGAGATATGGTAGAATATACTTGAAAGTATATTGATGAGAATGCATACCATTTTCGATGATATTCAATGAATTGAATATAGGACTTATCCCAACTACATAATTTACTTTATGGATATTGTTGTTAAGTAAATTATGAATAGTTATTCTCGGACTTGAGATACCGATAAGTGTCATGAATGTAGTGCACTTCGTGGAACAACTTAACGCTATACGAATCGGTAGTCATAAGGGTTGTTTCACGAAGTGTTGCAAAGTTTGTGGGTTATTCTTGTAGTCAAGATAGAATTTGTTCCTTCAAATTTATTTTGGAGTTTAATCTTCTTTGGGCCCCTCGTAGGGTTGACAAGGTGTTTGCATGGCCATGCCCAAAGTTCTCCCTCGAATATGTTCAGAAGATTTGGTAATCTTGTTCAATCACTAATAACGAGAAACAGAATGGTTGAATAAAGAATGACTTAATTCCATATCTTTATTTAACATGGTATTAGAAACAAAAGGATAATAATAATGAGAAATCATTAAAAGGTTTTCCAGGAGCCTTACTCGAGTTGTACTAGAGGCATCGAAGTGTTGCTAGACGCTAACCGAATGTGATCACTCTATTAAGATATGTCAAAGTGGGAGCTGTTGGTTTTATGGACAATAAATTAATAGACGCGTGTTAGGATCGAACTCGAGACCACGGGATTGCACACTTTAGGTATGAGAATTAAAGTTAATAATTAAATGTAATAGTTATATTTATTTATTAATTAAACGAAATAACTATAACGGACGTTAAGTAATTAGTTGTAATGGACTAACGGTCGTTAAATATATTTGGGAAGGACTAAAGATGAAATTAGAGATCGAGAAGGTTCTAGAATCCTTGTGGGTTTCCTAAACCGATCGTCCATATGGTTTCCATAAACCAATCCATAGCCAACTTGTTCACCAAGTTTAGTTGGAGTATATAAACAAGCCAGGGTTTTATTTTTCATCTCTTGTACTCATAAGCTAAAAACCTAAATTGTTTGTGTGTGTTTTTGCTTCAATCGATCGTACAACCCTTTAGGGTAGTCGATCATAGTTTTTCAAAACATAATTATTTTGTTTAATTAAAACTAACATTACTTTAATTTGTTATAATGCGTGTAATGCAAGAACGCCAGTACAATCACACTATTGATTGTATCTTGGATTGAATTACAAAACGGTGAGGGTAATTTTATAATCCTATAAACCCTAATTAGGGTTCATCCTAATTGCTAGTTTGTGGATTTGATTCTTGTTCGCTAGAATCAAGAAAGGTACGCATACTTTATTCTTTAGTTAATTAATTATTCATTATATGTTCCTATACGCTTCCGCACTTACTTTGATGTTTATTGTTTATATTTATGATTTGTCATGTTATATAATTCCAACAAAAGTCACTTTTAGTAGCTTATATCAAATTAAGAAAATAGCATAGTTGAAACAAAGCATTTCTTTAACATAAGCTAATCATATAAGCAATAAAAAAAAAAGTTTAACAGTTTTACTTTTTATAGGCCAAAAGGGTTATAGAAGTCAAAGTAAAGCAAATATTTGTACAATTTCAATAATTTCTTCTAAATTATACAAAGTTTATACAGCTTTTCCAATAGCTTATAACTAAACAGATACAATCCAAGTAGTAAATCTGTATACAATTTCAAATCATATGACATATACAGTTATACACACTTAACTACATCATATACCACAAATTTCGACTTAGAACACTTCAACATGTTCAAACAGGATAAGATGCATCCATAGCAATACCACACAATCCTTCTTTCGCCGAGACATCTCTTTTGATTCTTATATACCCGTTCTCTCCCCACGATGTACCCCACGAGTTCTTCATGAGCCAATACTTGGTTCCATCAGTCGTGGTCCCATATCCGACTGCAGTTATAGCATGGTCAAGATCAGTTCCACAAGTCCCACTAAAAACACCACCCAAATATAGCTGGAAATCATATCCGCCTCCATCAATAGCAACTGAAACAGGTTGGTGCGTGACGGCCTACATCAAAAATTTAAGATTTTAGAGTAAGAGCATTAGACTTGTAAGCTAATTATAACTTTTATTCTAATATGTATTTATATTATAAATGTTACACGTCCGTCCTAATATCATTAGCCGTTTACCTGCAGCAAGGCCTTTTCGTTGTTAGCTGGAACTTTCTCATAACCAGAGATTTTGGCAGCTGGGACACCTGCTTTCTTGGTGTTACAGACACCGTCTTCTGCAGAGTATGGATAGGCAGATTCCGCACTTAGCCCATTTTGTTTTTGGATGAATTGGAAGGCGTTTTCCATAAGACCACCTTCACAACCTTGATCAATGCCATTAATGTCACAATCAACTAGTTCTTGTTCTGATAACGACACTAGTTTTCCAGTTTTGAGCTTGTTCAGTCCTTCCGTTGCTGCCACGGCCGAAAAGGCCCAACAACATCCTGTTTTCAAAACAAAGAAAAGTTCATAAGTGGAATGAAGATAGCATATGATGAATGGTTAGACATGTTGGTTACTCACCGCATTCGCCTTGGTCCTTGACCGACGTTACTGCCCCTTCTTTTCTCCAGTCTACTTCGTCAGAGACTGCACTAACATTTCCATATCGAAAAACACCAGACGTTTCACGTGCATGTGACTGTTTCTTGTAACCATGATAGGAAGCACGGAACTCCTCATTAGTCAAATCAGCGAACTTATTGACCTCAAGTGTATAGCCTTGGTCACGACCTCCATTGTGTGCTTCTACAAGTGCTACGTTGTTCTTAAATATTTCAAAACGTATTTGTTTTTCTTTTTCGTCTGTGTAAACACGTCCATGACGAGCCATCCATTGCTCGTGCCTAGCGAGCATGGTTGGGTCGTTGAGAGTGCGTGAAGTGGCTAATTGGAAACCCATGGTTACTAGTAGCAAGGCCATGGCTAAGATCGAACCCATGCTTTGTGAGTTTGTCATGTTTCAATGTGTGTTTCTAAGAGAACTAGCTAGTGTGCTAAAATATTGGTGTGGGCTATTATGGCATGCATGGATGGGGTTTTATAGGCGAAGTTACGTACTAAAATACCATGATGCATGAAATATGAACCATAAAAAAGTTTAAGCTAAATTATATACTAATATGGGTTGATCCGTCCGTTGTTGGACATAAATTGGACTCAACATTTAAGGTAAAATTGTTTAGTCTTTTAACCTAAGAAGCATGCATGTGTTCACTTTTTTGGATGGAGTACCTTCTTAGTTCTTACGTATAGAGACTATAGCTTAACTTAGTCATGGCTTAATATCCATGTACTAAACCAGGACACAATATGTCCGGTACATTTACGAAAAATTATAAAAAATGAGGAACACGATTTTATTGAACCTCAGCCAAATTGGGACACGATTTTATTTTTTGGGTAAAGGGGAGTAATCCTGCACCCTGGTAAATATATTAACCAAATAAACGTTTAAGTACAATGGATATGGGTGGAATCCCATTTCTCAGCCCGTTACATAGGCATAAAGCTTACGTAACAAGGTACTACCAATTTTCTAAACAAGAAAACAAACCACTATTCAAATGATAACATGGGACATAACGAAATAAAATTACTTCAGGACCTGAACCTTTGTGCCATACATGGCATTAAAAGCATCCAAATTCCCGGAAGATCACGAACATTTCAGATAGTCATCGAAGTCATAGTCATCATAATCATCTTCAAACTCTTGGCCACCACCAAATATATTAGCAGACTCATCAAATGAGTTAGCAACCACCTCATCTTCAGAATCAGACACGATTTTATGAGGACACAATTTTTGATCATTACATTAGGACGTTGTATTCTGGAAGTGCAGGTAAGGAGCAGAGTCTTTATAAGCAATGGAAAGCAGATACGGGTGATGGCAACAATTATAATGATGATGATTTTGGCCTCTCTCCTGCTCAGTTAAAGGCTGTTGGAATTCAAGATTTTTGTCTTAACTAGGTTGTTTTATTTGTTTAGCATAAATTGTATCTTTTATGTTGGTTTTTGGTTTGGAGGTCTAGTTGGTTGTAGCTAGTTGTCGTTTATGGCATGCCATAAATGATTTAGTGGTTGTATCAAACGATTGTTTGCGGTTAATGTGATACCTCAGCCATATTCTATTGTACCTAAACGTTTTTTTGAAAAAATATATTTTACCGGGTAAAATACTCTTTACATACACAAAAAAAATTATTGAACCAAACACATTTAAAAATAATTGAAGGTTTTTACAAAAATTAACATTACGTCGCAAAATTTCATGAGTATCCCGAACCCTGAGACCCACCCTGGTTCCCCTGATAATATTATGCCCTGTATATTATTATTGCACTTGAAATCAAAATATTAAAAAAAAATGGTTCTCATTCTTAATATTATGTTATTTAGATGTCAATAAATCGTTTCGTATATTGTTTACTTCAAATATAATCATTTAATTACCTAAAATTAATCATATTGTAATTTAAAAACTTGATATGATTTAGACTCACGATAAGTTTCAATGAAATACTCATCAATTATATGTCCACAGTCCTCACGGATCGTATCAAATAAGACCTTCATTTTTCGTTTCATATATAACCAACTTAGGGTATGTTTGGCGCAAGAGATTATGAAAGATTATGGAGGCTTAAGATTATTATTTTTTAAAATAAGTTTTGGTCTAAAATAATCTTTGTTTGGCAAACTAAGATTACAAATTATTTTAAAAAAGTAAGTTTTTAAAACCAGCTTTTAAAACACTATAAAGATTATTTTTCATAAATTAATTAATTTTAATTTTTTTTCAGCAACAACATCAGTACCACTGAAAAAAACTGCAATTTTAATCTTTTCAGCATCAACGCTAACATCAGCATTAGCACCAGCACTAACAACAACAACAACATTTATTTTAGCCAAACATAAAGACTAGAATAATAAGTTGTATTTGAGAAAACATAGGAGGTGATTAGACAATTGGTGATTGTTAGAAGGTAAAGATGTATAGTTGTTAACAAGCAAAAGGCTATAGTTATGAAATTATTGGAAATATACAAAGTAATATTAAATATAAACATGACTATGATCTTAGATTAAATTATGCAATCTAATTCGCTTTCATGGGACTAGTTGCTTACGTAGTAGTTGCATGCTCGTACGTCTTATGAATCTTTTCAATAGGCTGAGATTCAAGATTTCAACTTAGAATCAATTTGAGTCATATAAATTCTACTTAATCAAGAATGCTAGGATCCACTCCCTTTCAAGTCATTGTCACATACATCATGTTAATTTGTTTCAAGATTCTTGAAAGCCATGACCAATCAATGCATAAGCAAACAAGTTAAGTCGACAAGCATTTGCATTATATTCTCGCAAATACCGTTAGTGTAACATCGGCCTACTCAGATCACAATATTTATCCGTTTTGCGAGTAGGCTCACGACTCTTATGTGAAGACTTCACGACAAGTCACCTAAACCAATACTACTTTCACATGAACATACTTAACTATTAATTCCTGAGAACTCCACCCGTGATTATGTGAAATTAGTACTGGTTTTGGTGACCTGTCGGGGAAGTCTTCACATGAGAGCCATAAAAGCAAAGTTGTGGGGTTGCAGGCAAAACGAACAATATTATGGTTTGAGTAGACGGGATTTTACAGTTAGGCCAAGTGCCCATTTGATAACTATTTGCTTAAAATCAGAAACATTTCATAGATCACCTTATTACTTGAATATATTATATGTTTCTCAAAAAGAAAAAGAAAATGGTTATTTGTAAAATCGTAAACAAATTAAATCTTATAACACATCTAAAGACTAATTAAGTGCATGCTATAACCAATTAGGCTAGCTGAGTTGGCCACGAAAATGTTTTGAGGAGGGAATATCTGGCTAGGAGAGGTTTCAAGTTTGAGTCTCATCCGAGACTTCTACCCCTTCAAATGATAAAGGAGGATCAAGCGGGTTTCGGTGTCAGCATGCTGCCGAATTGAATGTTACTGTTAGACCTGAACCACTAAAAACTAACAAGCTGTTTAAAAATTTTAAATGCATGGCTATAAATAGAGTATATTCTAGTTATACAATCCGTGCAAGCCAAGGCGTTCAAGTTAGTTACGTGAGAGTATCAAATTTCTCTACGTTAACTTATATTTCACAATAACCACAAAGCAACTAACAACGACATAATTAGCAAACTTATATATGATAGTGATTATGATTGTAAATGTTATTTTTTCAATAATTCTATGTGAATTGTGTCTTGCGTCATGCATAAAGTTACATATAAGAAACAAGCACACACATCTTGTCCTATATTTTAAGCTTTTATGTCTATTTTTCTTATATTAACAAACATATAAAAGGATAGGATGAAGTTGTTTAATTACCCTTTATGTAATGTTTTCTTAGTAAAAGAAACCTTTTGTTTCCAATCACCAAACCAGAAGTATTAAACGAGCTCAATAATCGTATAATCAAGTTTAAAACAATGATGTGAACTCTATAGTATGGTACCCAATTATTGAGATTTTATGAGTAGTTACCAAGATCAATTATTTGTCAATTAAATAGTAAGAACTTGGAATGAAATGAAACCACCAAACAAAATAACTTAAAGATTCCACAAGTATATTTCTTACGAGGACTTTTCTTCCCGTGCTCTGTTGCGGGCGCGAGGTTATACGTTAAAAAAAATGTTATTCTTTGTATCTAACGCAGGGATCCTTTTTGAAATCAGTAGGTAACTACAAGATCTATTTATGTAATTTTTTGTTGCACAAATAGTCCCCAAATTTAACGTACGTATTATGTTAGTAATCGCAAGTGTTCATTACACAAATAATCCCTAGATTTAACTCAAGGATTGTTTCTGTAACCACAAGTAACACGAGGGACTCTATTTGTAAACTTAGGGACTTTTTTTGCAACACAAATAAATTGGAGGGATATTTTTGTAAATTTTTGTTACATAAACAATCCTCATATTCGCAAGTAAACCCCAAGGATCATTATTACCATTTTTGTTAGATGCTAGAGCATCCACAATGTTGGACCTTTTAAAAGGTCTAAACATTTATTAAATCGTTAATTTATAAAGCTTTTGATTTTATAAACCTTGTTGGAGTATGTATAAATCTTTTCAAGTTTATAAAGTGTTTAACAAATTACACATGCATTAAATTATGAAAAGGTTCAAGATTTCAAACCTCTTCATTCCACATGGACATGAAATATCAACTTACTATGATTAAAACAAAGGGTTATGGTACACAAAAGTCACTAAAGTTTACAAAAAATTTGTCCTAAGTTACTATAGTTTCATTTTGGTCATCCAGGTTACCCATGTTAACGGGTTTGTTAATTAGGTCTTTATACGTTTAAAAGTGCTACGCTAAGGTTATTGAGTGGAGTGGTTACCGGCTACCAGCCCGTCACCTTTGCCACATGGGCAGACAAACTTTCCACCTCATGTACACGTTGGATTTCCACTACCTACAATATTTTTTATATTCCCGTTATCAAATGGATCAAAATAAAGGTACACAAGTTTTCCCCTAAATCAAATTTAGGGTTTCACAAACTCTTTCTTCAACAATGAATGTGCTTTGTGGTTGTGGTGAAGTTGCAAGGTTGCGAACATCATGGACACAGAATAACCCCGCAAGAAGATTTCTTGGTTGCCCCAACTTTTTGGATCCAACAACAAATTGTAACTTTTTCAGATGGGTTGATCCCCATTACCAAACCGTTGGTATCAAACAAGGATGGTAGCTGAATATGAGTGTGATTAATTATCGACAAGAGCTTCTTCAAGTAAACAATCAACTGTCTCGATCTACCTTCTACAATCGGGTGTTGATTGTGTTGATTGTTAGCATTTTAGTCATTAGTTTTCTTTAGGTTTGTTAATCTAGTATGGCAGGTTAGGTTTAAGGTTCTTTTGGTTTGTGATGGTAGTTTGGTAAGATGTGGTATGATGGTGTAAGGTTATTTTGGTATGTGATGGTTCTTTTGGTTAGTTGTGGTATGAGTATGATGGTGTAAGGTCTGTTGTATATAATGCAATGAAATGTTGGTTTTTATGGTTAAATCACTCTTGTATTTTAGATTTGATGTAATGTTGTATTTTAGATTTGATGTAATGTTGGTTAAATCACTCTTGGTTTACTCTTGTAATGTTGGTTTTTATGGTTAAACTACTGATGATATGTAAAGAAAATAAAACAACATCAAATTACATAACATAAACTGGATACCATTCATTTACCAGTCATACAGAATCCAGGATTACACAAAATAACTGAAAGATGGCAGATGTACAAAATTGCCTAACATTTGGCAAGCCATTCTTAGTCAGTTATACCAAGTAATCAAGCATCATCCTAAGTCAGTTTTACCAAGCATCCTACATTACTTTCCAAGCATCATCCTAAATTACAAAGTTTTACCACATTACTTAATTGGCATATGAACAAAAGTGCCTAACATTTGGCATGCCAATATACATCAAACCTAACAACTATTCAACATGAATAGCATCATCTGGATCCAATCCAGGTCCAGGTGTTGGTGGCTTGTTGATCAGAGTTTGCTTGATCCTTTCTGATCTTCTAGCACGTGGTGGTGTAACTGGTTCTTCATCAGAATGCATGGGTTCTTGCACAGATGCTTCTGGTTCTTTTTGAGAATGCACAGGTGGTTCGTGGGAGGGCAGTGATTGTGACTGGGTTAATGGAATCTCAGACTGAGACTGAGCATGGATAATTCAATCTTCTGGTGTAATTCCAACTGGCCATGCATATTTAGGAAGACCCATGTTGTCTTGCAAAGAAACAAACAAAAGTCACATTAGTATAATGATTGAAGTGACATTAGTATAATGATTGAGACTATAAATATCATTATGGGAGAAGTTGATCGTTAAAATGATAATGGATACAACAGAAGTACAAGCTATCAATTCTTTTTCTAGATTGGAATCCTTAAAAGAGGTCTATGGGATCATATGGATGCTTATCCCTATTTTTACTCTTGTATTAGGAATCACAATAGGTGTACTAGTAATTGTTTGGTTAGAAAGAGAAATATCTGCATGTATACAACAACTTATTGGTCCTGAATACGCAGGACCTTTGGGAATTCTTCAAGCTCTAGTGGATGGTACCAAATTACTTTTCAAAGAGAATCTTCTTCCATCTAGAGGAGATACTCGTTTATTCAGTATTGGACCGTCTATAGCAGTAATATCCGTTTTATTAAGTTATTTAGTAATTCCTTTTGGGGATCATCTTGTTTTAGCCGATCTCAATATCGGTGTTTTTTATGGATTGCTATTACTTACCCCTAACATAGTCTCTCCATCAACTGGATCCCAAGACACACCAAATCCTATGGGCACAATTCCACCAGGATACATTCTTGACCTTGATCCATCACCTCTTCCTCTACTTCTAACAACCTTGCCATTGATGGTCCTAAGTTTGCTAGGGTTGCTTATATTGTCATAGTATGGTTCTTTTCCCCTAAGACTGACACAACCACCTCTCATCCTTACACCACCGCCTCTCATCCTCACATCAACACTTGGTGGTGACATTTCTGGTGCAACCACTAGCAGACCCTTTCCCACCACTAGCAGACCCTTTCCCACCTCTAGCAGACCCTTTACCAGAGCTCACAGGCCTAGTTGGACAAGATCTTTGATTGTGTCCAGTTTGGTTACAAAGTTTGCAGTGGTTGAGTTGTCTCTTCCTGCTTATCCTTGTCCTATTTTTCCGATCATCTTCTGTAGGATCTCTTTTTCTCTTGTGTGGTGGTCTTCCAGGCATCCTTCTTTTAATAGGAGGCAATGGCTTTTGATATTCAGTAGATGGCCATTGATCCATACCATTCATCCCCTCAATGTAATGGTTATAGGCTGACACAAACACATCTTTCCTATACCATCTTGACACATACTGTTCAGGTTCTAAGTGTAAGAAGTAGAGGGCAGATATACCATGTTCATAAGGAATACCAGATAACTGCCAACCCCTACAACTACAAGTCCTTATTCTAACATCAACCTTAAACCCTTCATAGCCACTTCTAACTTCAAATCTACTCTCACCATTGGGTATGACTCTCCAAGATCTACAAGTATTTAAAGACAGATAATGATTATAAGTAGAAAGACAGATAATGATTATAAGTAGAAAGACATATAATGTATATAAGTAAGGATTTACCTATGTAGATCCTTCAACACTTCAAGCTTTTTTCTGATGTTTGGACATATATCATCATTCCACTTTTCATGCTTCTCCCTCATCTTTTGCAATCTTTCCATACATAAAACCCTAATGTCTTCAAGCATGTTTATGATTGGTTTCTGATAACGCTACACGCGTCGTTCGGGTCAAAGGAACTTCCTTTTCTTGAGCAAGTTTTATAACACCCTAGGCGTTGAACCTAATCGTTGTAGTGTAGTATTAGGGTAAGCCACGGGTATTGATATCGTTCTCTGGGGAATAGGAATGCTAGTGAGAAGTTACTACGCTAAGGTTGGGGTTGAGGAAGATTATTTTTATCTTTTTATGTTTTTTAGGAAATGGAAAGGTACGAATCTCGGGGTTTGGATTTGGGGTTGGTATTGCTACCGATTACTCTACTTATCTAATTATCTAATCTAAGGTGTATGTAGTCTATGTCTAATTATTGTGTGCCTGTATGATAGTTTAAAGATGTGTTTACTTAGGTTTTACTACTCCTTAATTATCTCCTATTGGTGGTTGAATTGTCACGTCCTTATTCTTAATTGCGTTGTGTGTCTAAAGTTGTAGGGTATGCGTTTCTCCCTAACTCTTTGAAGTTACCAAAGGGTCTCGCCTACAAAATACCACTAGGGATCATAAACTCTAACTCTAAGGCCTCTTTGGATAGTTTAGCTTACAACCGCTCAAGGTGCTATAACCTAAGGTTCACAAAGATTAATCAAGCATTAATTACACAACGAATGACCTATCACATTACTAGATCATTAACAACTAAGATAAGAGACAACCAATCAATATTCAATAATTAAGTTTCATATTCCTAAGCAAACACACAAATAAATTAGCTTGACATGGAAAACATGCAAGCATACACACAAATAATCAAAGACATAATTGTATTAATGAAGTAAAGCACTTATCTTGGTGTAAGATAGGTTTGGAACCCTAAAATCTTGTACAAGATGCCTTGGTTCGGTTTAGGTTTTTACTCCAAAAGACTACACATAAATACCGAAAAATTCGGATTCTATATATCGACACATCCGCGACGGCGTCACCTTATGTTGTGTGACGTCGTCGATCGCCGTCATTAGGGTTTCGTCTTGGCCACGTTAGACTTGCGACGGCGTCACCTTGTGCTTGTGACGCCGTCCTCTTCGCTTTCCCGACGCCGTGCGGATTGAATCTAGGTCGCCCGAGTTGCGACGGTCTACTCTTTTATAACTTGACGTCGTCACTTGAAAATAAGAGTTTTGGCTTCGTCCGTCACAAAATCCTCCGACGGCGTCATAGATTAAGTGATGTGACGACGCCACCTTGTGTTTTCAAGAATTTGAGTGTCTCGATTCTTGACTTTGGCCATTTTCTTCAGATATCCGCGCTTTTCGTCCAAATAAGTCCTATTACAAACAATTTGCCTTCAAGAGACCTAAAAGTGAAAAGGAACGATATTAAGTAATAACGGATACAAAAGTGATCAAATAAGGGCTTAAACGACCCCTCAAAAAGGTACATTTTAAAACCTTATCAGTTTCCTTCTTGAATCTACTATAAGTGCATTGAAACATTCAGATATCCCATTCTCTACAGCATCACAATTCTTATCAGTACTGAAAAAAGCTCTACTCCAACTTTCAGGATGCTTGTCCATCAAGTGTGTGTAGGCACCCTTGTTGATGCTTTGTATTTCTTTCATGATCTTCTCAAATTTTGTGGGATATGTTGCCTTTGCTTCTTTCCAAAAGAGATTCCCATATTGCACCCCAGTGTATTTCTTTCTGAAGTTAGCATAGATGTGTCGTGCACACTGTCTATGCTCAGCCAAAGGCATAACTTCTTTTGCAGCTTCAACAATACCCTTGAAAACATACAAATTTACAAATAAAGTTACTATACAAGACATTCATCAAACACTATAGAAATGATAGTAAAATGATAGTGCATCAACAAATGTACCTTATGTTGATCAGAAATGATAGTTAATCCTTCACCAGCTACTATTCCCAAGTCATTCAACAAACATTGCATGAACCAGGTCCAATTATCCTTATTCTCAACACTAACCACAACCCATGCAATGGGATAAATTTGATTATTCACATCTCTTCCTACTGCTGACAACAGTTCTCCTTTGCATATGGTTTTCAGAAAGCAACCATCAATACCTATGACCCTCCTACATCCTTCCAACCAACCCTCTTTTAACCCCTTAAAGCATACATAAAACCATCAAGTAGTTCTTACCATCGTGCATTGCATCAACACTCATCAAACAAGTAGAACCTGGATTAGAATCTAATATCTCCCTAGCATATGACCATAACATTCCATAATGATCCTCTAAACAAGTCTCATATTGGTTTAAAGCTTTCATCTTTCCCCTTCTAGCTTGACTGACAGTGACCTTGTGTGACAACTCGCAATTTCAGGTCATTTCTCAAAACAATTTATGCTTCACCATTTCAACATTTATCGTAAACTAGGTTTCATGTGTTCCAAATTCGCGTAACCTTAATGGTTTAGCGGTAATTCATGATCATATCATCACGAACATTTCATATGGACTAAGTTTAGTCTACATTTCATTAACATCAATTGCATTATGTTAGTTCATTCATGTCTTTGAATTTCACCTTAAACGCGTAAATTCTATATTAAATAAACGTTATCGCGTGAGTTATTATTTTGAACATTTAATCCGTTACTTCCAAAAATGATCCCGATATATTTTTATACTTACATTTACTTTATAAAAACTATAATTTGAGTTTACCTAGTGTTTTAAATTTATTTCGTATATAAATTGTTAAATTTATATTATTACGGCGTTTTTCTTAAAAACTGCACGATAATTTTTTATATCACTCAATTTTTACAAGGAATGTATTTTTACAATTTTTATGATATCATTATACTCTACTTTGATCTATTAAAAATTACTTTCACCTAAAATTTCCTTAAATACACAAATGTGTATTAAACCTTACAAGTAAATTCTACCTACATAAATTACTTACACCTTTTAACAAATTATACACCTTATATAAAATAAAAAAAAAAAGATATTTTGAGATGCATCCCCCCCCCCCCAAAAACCGGCCATGTGGGGAGGGTAGCATTAAATGGGATGGTGAAAATTTCTTGATTGGTTAGATATATACTCCAAGCTCAATTATTTCATTCATTTCATTTTGCAAAAGTTAGTAAGTGTTTCCTCTTTGTTCCTCTCTCTCAAAAACCGGTCATGCCATAGGAGTTGCAAGAAATCACAAAATTTTTCAAGTTCAAGCATAAACAATCTAGATAACACTCTCATTAAGGTTTTGAAATAAAAACCTAGGGTGTTTAGGCTAATCCTTGTTCTAATCACCTCATCAAGTTTACTTGTAAGCATATTACTATCATTTTACATATTTCATCTTCATTTCATATTTATCTCTTCATTTTTGGAGCAAACATGCATGACTTGTGTTGTTTATACCATTTTTCCATTGATTTTAGAGTTATATATATATAAAGGTCATCCTATAATTATCCCCTTGGTATATGTTGGTCTTGATGATGTCTAGGAACCCATGACACCCTAAGAAGGTGTATGGTAGGATTAGATTAGCTTTGGAGTTGATTTGAAGGGATTGGAATAGGTTTAGTACGAGAAAAACTATTTTCGATAAGTATAAAAGTGTTTCGTCCTTATTTTGTTTTTCTGGAAAATCCGACAGTAGGCACTAATTTTTGGCCTTAATATTTAGAAAATATACTTTAAAACGAATCCGTGGCGCTTGAACGGAATAAAACGGAGTTATAACGAAGAAGTTATGAATTTCTAAAGTTTGACGACGAAATATATATTTTTCGTAAATTTCAAAGATACTATTTTTATCTTGTACGAGTCAAAACGAGCCTTAAGCTTTACAAATTATTTCGACTTATCAAAAATATATTAGTATACTTTGATACGGCTAAGGACATATAATACGTGAAAACGGATTTGAAACGACTAAGATATGCACGTTTTCATAAACTTGTCGTAACTATTATTTTTAGAAAACTATATTATTTTTACGAGATAAGTGTTACGGTAACTAAAATGACCATGTTGACGGCTGTTTTTAACTATGATGTAGAACTTTTTGAAACGAAATGTCTTCTAGTAAAATCAAGATCACCAAGCATATTTTCTAAAACGACCAACCGTTTGTATAGCGGAGTTTTAATAAATTATTTACGGATGCTTAAACTTGGCCGAAACTCACTTTTTACACAACAATTAGACAAAACCACCATCTTTAACCCTTATTATCTTTATGATCGAGACCTTTATGTCGAAAACCCTTGAACTGAAACTTCTAAATTTTGATACAAACTTTTCAAAACCGTCGAGTTCGTTTCCTAACGTTTGACGTACACCATTTTACGACTAGTTTTTCGGAGCCATTTTTGTCACTTTTATGAAATTTCCGACGACATGATTTTACGACGAAAAGTGAAAATTTCACAATAAAACATTACGAAACCATTGTAGGATGACATTTTGACGTACATACTTATAAAGTGATTTAATAATGGTCAAGACGTCAAAAGAGTATTTTTCGACGATAAGTAATGTTTTTCAAAACTCGCAAATGGTATAAATAACATACGAAATGCATGCATAACATTACATCATGACTTATTACATATCATATCATTCGTAATAGGTCCATATTAAAGTATCACGCTATACCTCAGTGTACTCACTCTTGTCATCATACCAGTTTATCAAGTGAGTTTCATAGCCCCTACTTTTACTTGCTTTCATAACTGTTTTGGGGGAGATACATGCTCAACTATTTTCATTTACTTTCATAGTTACTCTAAACATTTAAGGATTACTGTGAGTCATAGCCCCTACTCTTTTAATTGTTTTGAATTACTTTGGGGAGATACATGCTCAACTATTTCTATGACAATCATGATTAATTGCAAACTATATGTTTATCTGAATCGAATGTTTAGTCATATCCTATATCATAAATCATCAATGAATGTCTTGGGATTATCATTCAATGAATGTCTTGGGATTATCATTGAGTGAATGTCTTGGGATTATCATTGAGTGAATGTCTTGGGATTATCATTGAGTCGAATGTCTTGGGAACATCATTGAGCTGGATGTCTTGGGATTTTCATTGAACTGAATGTCTTGGTATAATTATGTCAAGTAAATATTGATACATTAAGTCATGCACTATTATGTGAATTCATTTGACATCATGCACTTGAACATAAACTATGCACCTTTTGGCAGTGGGTTGTGAATACACAGGTTGCAAGTTTTGTATGGGCGGAACTTGGAACTGAGTGGATTTACAATGCCTTTGCTGCATAAACGATTTTGAAAGTCTTTACATTTCGACCCAAACTCTATGAACTCACTCAACCTTTGTGTTGACACTTTTAGCATGTTTTTATCTCAGGTATCTAAGGCATACTCATCATGGCATGGTTAAGGAACCACCTTTTGAGTCACGGCGTCGACTTACATCATTGTACATTATAGCACTTTCTTTCAAAACCATCGTTTGGACTTGTAATATATTTATATTTCGCAAACTTTGTAAACTTTTGGGACCTATGTTGTAACTCGATTATTTTATTAAATCAAACGATGTATTTTCCAAACGACACTTTAGGTCGTTCAATATAATCGTGATTGTGATGCTATGACAATCAATCCCGTGAATTCCATTCCATTGCAAAATGTAAATTGGGGTGTGATGATTGGCATCGAGCTTGATTATAGAGAACTAGGTTGCATCATTGACCCTAGACTATAACTACATTATCATAGCATCTCATCATTTCATCATAAGTGCACGTTCACTTTACATGCGGTTTATACGTACATTTTCGAGTTATTTACTTTCATTTCACATCGATTGTCACATGGATGCCTTAAATACCCATCCCATTATCTTTTCTCATACTCTAACGTGGAGAATTCCTTGTCATTCCCTATCATAATTTTTTTACATCAATTGACTCATCACCGATAACGTCGAATGCCGAGATAAACCTTTAAGTAACAGCAAAGTCACTCTCATTCCTTTATATCATCACTAACATGTCGAGTTACACGTTACTAACACATTAAGTCACTAAACCATTATACATTTGAAGCACTTACGACATCTCATAACCTATTTCTTAGGAAACCGTCGATCATTTTAAAAATAACCTCAAACTTATCATTTCTTATCTCATTTCTTTGAAGCGCTTATTATTAACATCGGATTTTGCTACGTCTCACATTTCCTCTTGTTTTGAAGAAGATATGGCACCGAAGAAAGCTACACCTGAAATGACTCAAGCGGCTATTCAAAAGTTGGTGAATGATAGCATAGCCGATGCTCTAAGAATTGAAAGGAAGCGGTGGGCTGCTTCTTCTCAAGCCGCTAGGCTTTCTCTCTTGCAGGAAATGCAGGAGGATCCGGAGTTAAAAGTCGTCAGATAAGGATTTCAAAAGTGGAGATCCCACTAAGTTTAGAGGTACCAAGGAGCCAACGCCATGGTTAGATGGTTCGAGAAATTGGAGTCCGTGTTTCGTTATGTAATTGCCGGATGATAGCAAGGTCAAGTTTGCTACTGAGTACACTACTTGATGGAGCGTTGTCGTGGTGGAACTCTTACGCTCGACCAATGGGAATGGAAAATGCTTTCAAGCTCACTGGGAGCAATTTAAAGGTTTGGTAACAAAGAAGTTTTGTCCGCGTCTGGAGGTGAAGAAGTTGGAGACCGAATTCTATGAGTTGGTAACTATTGGGTATGACATTGACACTTACATTCAAGGTTTCAAGAATTGGCCGTATTATGCCCATCTATGGTTTCGGATAATGAGAAGCTACCGGAGGCTTTCATTGAAGGACTTCCGAGATTATTCAAGGCGATGTGACTTCCTTTGATCCATAACGATTGAGGAATCTATTCGATTGTCTCAAAAGCTTATGGCACAAGTAGTAAAAAGGGACAACATCACCAACACCAACCGTAACAACAATACCAACAACCGCACCAACTACAACAATAACCACGACAACAATAACAATAATCACACCATCAACAACAACACCAACAACCAAACTAACCACAATAAAAGGAAATGGGAAAACGACCGAGGAGGTTATAACAACAACAACCAAAACCGTAACACTAACCATCATCAACAACAGAATAGAGGGCAAGAAACTGCAATGGTTTATGTTGCTGCACCAATAGAAGGCAGAGGTTATGCTGGAACCTACCCGCTATGTAATCGATGTAAGTATCATCACACGGGTCTTTGTCCTGTTAAGTGCTACAAGTGTCAAAAACTAGGACACCATGCCGTGAATTGTAGAGGCAAGACCATAGTTACGTGCTTCGGATGTGGGGAGCAAGGACACTATCGAAGTCAATGTCCTCAAAACCAAGGTCAACAAGTCGAAGGTGCTCATGGGAATGTATACATGTTAGGAGGAGGAGGAGCTCGTCAAGGTATCAACAACGCGGAAGACTGAAGAAGTTCGGAAACTAACAGTCTTAATTTTCCTTATGTACTATGTCGTACTAAGTTTATGTCTTCCATCGTATCCGAAACTTTATAACTTAAGATGTACTACTTTTGATAAACCACTCGTTGTAAAATATTCTCATCTATCGTACTTATTTTCTTTCCGATTTGTTATTACTACGAGAATCTTACTTCCTTTTACTTTAACTATCATTTTAACGACACGGTATAAATCCTTGTAAACATTGAGAGTTATAACAACTAAACCGAACGTCACGTTATCGTTCCTTAATTATACATAGCCTAGCTAACTATGTCTAATTATGGAGGATCACGTTATGTTGGGAGCGATTATTTATAAATCTTAGTGCAAGCAAAATTTTCACATGTTCGATTCAAAGTGTTACTTATAAGAGATTCATCCGATATTTTCGTACTATGATGTTTTGTACGCTCTCAATCATCGACAACCGTAACGACACTTCTCCATGTTTTCTCCTCGTTATTCATCAAAAACTCAAAAATTCGATAGACTAACACGAACCAATTCGTGGATGAATTCCTTTTTGATGGGCGAATGTGACAACTCATAATTTCGGTCATTTCTCAAAACAATTTATGCTTCACCATTTCAACATTTATCGTAAACTAGGTTTATGTGTTCCAAATCAGCAGAACCTTAATGGTTTAGCGGCGAATTCATGATCATATCATCACGAACATTTCATATGGACTAAGTTTAGTCTACATTTCATTAACATCAATTGCATTATGTTAGTTCATTCATGTCTTTGCATTTCACCTAAACGCGTAAATTTATATTAAATAAACGTTATCGCGTGAGTTATTATTTTGAACATTTAATCCGTTACTTCCAAAATGATCCCGATATATTTTTATACTTACATTTACTTTATAAAACTATAATTTGAGTTTACCTAGTGTTTTAAATTTATTTCGTATATAAATTGTTAAACTTATATTATTACGTTTTTCTTAAAAGCGCACGATAATTTTTATATCACTCAATTTTTACAAGGAATGTATTTTTACAATTTTTATGATATCATTATACTCTACTTTGATCTATTAAAATTACTTTCACCTAAAATTTCCTTAAATACACAAATGTGTATTAAACCTTACAAGTAAATTCTACCTACATAAATTACTTACACCTTTTAACAAATTATACACCTTATATAAATAAAAAAAAGATATTTTGAGATGCATCCCCCAAAAACCGGTCATGTGGGAGGTAGCATTAAATGGGATGGTGAAAATTTCTTGATTGGTTAGATATATACTCCAAGCTCAATTATTTCATTCATTTCATTTTGCAAAAGTTAGTAAGTGTTTCCTCTTTGTTCCTCTCTCTCAAAAACCGGTCATGCCATAGGAGTTGCAAGAAATCACAAAATTTTTCAAGTTCAAGCATAAACAATCTAGATAACACTCTCATTAAGGTTTTGAAATAAAAACCTAGGGTGTTTAGGCTAATCCTTGTTCTAATCACCTCATCAAGTTTACTTGTAAGCATATTACTATCATTTTACATATTTCATCTTCATTTCATATTTATCTCTTCATTTTGGAGCAAACATGCATGACTTGTGTTGTTTATACCATTTTCCATTGATTTTAGAGTTATATATATATAAAGGTCATCCTATAATTATCCCTTGGTATATGTTGGTCTTGATGATGTCTAGGAACCCATGACACCCTAAGAAGGTGTATGGTAGGATTAGATTAGCTTTGGAGTTGATTTGAAGGGATTGGAATAGGTTTAGTACGAGAAAAACTATTTTCGATAAGTATAAAAGTGTTCTGTCCTTATTTTGTTTTTCGGAAAATCCGACAAGAGGCACGAATTTTGGCCTTGATATTTAGAAAATATACTTTAAAACGAATCCGTGGCCGCTTGAACGGAATAAAACGGAGTTATAACGAAGAAGTTATGAATTTCTAATGTTTGACGACTAAATATATATTTTCGTAAATTTCAAGATACTATTTTTATCTTGTACGAGTCAAAACGAGCCTTAAGCTTTACAAATTATTTCGACTTATCAAAAATATATTAGTATACTTTGATACGAAGCTAAGGACATATAATACGTAGAAAACGGATTTGAAACGACTAAGATATGCACGTTTTCATAAACTTGCCGTAACTATTATTTTTAGAAAACTATATTATTTTTACGAGATAAGTGTTACGGTAACTAAAATGACCATGTTGACTATTGTTTTTAACTATGATGTAGAACTTTTTGAAACGAAATGTCTTCTAGTAAAATCAAGATCACTGAGCATATTTTCTAAAACGACCAACCGCTTGTATAGCGGAGTTTTAATAAATTATTTACGGATGCTTAAACTTGGCGAAACTCACTTTTTACACAACAATTAGACAAAACCACCATCTTTAACCCTTATTATCTTTATGATCGAGACCTTTATGTCGAAAACCCTTGAACTGAAACTTCTAAATTTTGATACAAACTTTTCAAAACCGTCGAGTTCGTTTCCTAACGTTTGACGTACACCATTTTACGACTAGTTTTTCGGAGCCATTTTTGTCACTTTTATGAAATTTCCGACGACATGATTTTACGACGAAAAGTGAAAATTTCACAATAAAACATTACGAAACCATTGTAGGATGACATTTTGACGTAAATACTTATAAAGTGATTTAAGAATGGTCAAGACGTCAAAAGAGTATTTTTCGACGATAAGTAATGTTTTTCAAAACTCGCAAATGGTATAAATCACATACGAAATGCATGCATAACATTACATCATGACTTATTACATATCATATCATTCGTAATAGGTCCATATTAAAGTATCACGCTATACCTCGTTGTACTCACTCTTGTCATCATACCGGTTTATCAAGTGAGTTTCATAGCCCCTACTTTACTTGCTTTCATAAGCTGTTTGGGGAGATACATGCTCAACTATTTTCATTTACTTTCATAGTTACTCTAAACATTTAAGGATTATGTGAGTCATAGCCCCTACTCTTTTAATTGTTTTGAATTACTTTTGGGGAGATACATGCTCAACTATTTCTATGACAATCATGATTAATTGCAAACTATATGTTTATCCGAATCGAATGTTTAGTCATATCCTATATCATAAATCATTGAAATTTGAATGTCTTGGGATTATCATCAATGAATGTCTTGGGATTATCATTGAAATGAATGTCTTGGGATTATCATTGAGTGAATGTCTTGTTATTATCATTGAGTCGAATGTCTTGGGAACATCATTGAGTGGATGTCTGGGATTTTCATTGAACCGAATGTCTTGGTATAATTATGTCAAGTAAATATTGATACATTAAGTCATGCACTATTATGTGAATTCATTTGACATCATGCACTTGAACATAAACTATGCACCTTTTGGCGTTGGGTTGTGAATACACAGTTGCAAGTTTTGTATGGGCGGAACTTGAACCGAGTGGATTTACAATGCCTTTCATTGCATAAACGATTTTGAAAGTCTTTACATTTCACCCAAACTCTATGAACTCACTCAACCTTTGTGTTGACACTTTTAGCATGTTTTTATCTCGGTATCTAAGGCATACTCATCATGGCATGGTTAAGGAACCACCTTTTGAGTCATGCGCCGACTTACATCATTGTACATTATAGCACTTTCTTTCAAAACCATCGTTTGGACTTGTAATATATTTATATTTCTCGCAAACTTTGTAAACTTTTGGGACCTATGTTGTAACTCGATTATTTTATTAAATCAAACGATGTATTTTCCAAACGACACTTTAGGTCGCTCAATATAATCGTGATTGTGATGCTATGACAACAATCCCCGTGAATTCCATTCCGCCGCAAAATGTAAATTGGGGTGTGACACCTTGTATTTATATTTCTTTAGAATCATTTCAATTAAGTCCTTTACTTTGATACAAGGATTGACCATTATCTTTTTTGCATAGTTTCTAGCAATCCAATTACTTGTGATTAAGGTCCCATATTCATAAGTCCTAGAACATGCATGCTCATCATTCAATGTCTTTATTTGAAAAGTCTTATCATTTTGCATCCAAGATGCCCACAATCTGAATGGACACTTCCTATCCTTATCATCTCTACAAAATTTATCAAGAAGTCTCCTAGGGTTATTGACTTGATAATATAACTTATAACCATTGGCTAAAGCATAGTAAGTCAATGTTCTTTTAAGTTGATCTGGTGACTTATAATTTTCACCTAATTGAGGTCTAACTAACTTCCATTTGATAGTAGGATCATGTAGTGGCCAGTGATCACCTAACTTATCCTTATCCTCTTGACTCTTATCACTAGAAGATACCTCATCTTCCTCAGCATATGCATCCCTAGGTAACCCATTGTATATCCTACTCAGAAAGATAGCATCAAACATTTTTTTACTTTTTGCTTTAGGTGCAAGGTTTGCTTTGTTAGTCCTAGCATCATAAACTTCCTCTTCGCCATCAGATAAATGATCCACTGATGCAATGTCACTCTCATCAGAGATATCATACTCAAATACATTATAATCACCCTCTAAATCACTGTTACTATCATCATTTTGATGTACATTTGCTGCTTGTTGTTGACTAGTGGAAGTGGCATCATGTAACTCAAATACAGAGTGAGATACATATATATCTAAGACATTATCATGTTGTGCACCTAATTCAAAACATTGAGCTAAGTCACTATCATTTTTTAAGGTTTTCAAACCTAACTCTAAGTCTAAACCAGGAACAAGATAAAAAATCTGTTTGATGTCACTAGAGCATTCACTTACTAACAGTTTGACAAAACCAACAAAACCAAATTCAAGCAGATTAACATTTGGAATGTCAGTCATCATATCATAGTCATAAGAAAAAGGATCCCTTACAAAAACACCTCCACGATGAAATTTTATTAGGAAACTTGAAGATGATGAGGAACATGCCATCTGAAAGAACAACAATTCATTAAAAATTGTTAATTTCAAAAAACCCTAATTTGTTATACGAAACCTTAAATTTTTAAACCTTAATCAGAGTTAACAAACAGTTAAAATGAATAATTAGGGAGTAAAATTTACCTTGTTAGGGAGATAACAGCCCTAAAATGAAGTTAATTGCAACAAACGCGATGATCAAGATATTGAGATTGTGAGTATGTGTGTGAATGTGTGTTAGGGTTTGGGATTGGGATTATAAAATGTGGAATGGGGATTGACCCGTTTTATTATAATAACCCCCCGTTTTATTATAATTGTAAAATATTACACATGCCACGTAGGATTGTAACCGGTTATAATAAGTTGTAAAAAACGTGGTAACCTAAAGAACCGGTCACTATAACATGGGTAACCTGGATGACCAAAATGAAACTATAGTAACTTAGGACAAATTTTTTGTAAACTTTAGTGACTTTTGTGTACCATAACCCTAAAACAAATTATAAACCTTTTCATGTGTTTTAAACTTTTTCATGTGTTAGATTCTTACACTAGTCAAAGGTGCTTGAATCTTAGGGCCGCAGTAGTTTTGCTAGGTGCTTGATTGAAGTTCGGGCGGATAAGGTGCTTCGGGATAGTCTTGCACTGTTGGAGTACCCTTACTTGATGGGTCGGGTTCTACTATTGAAAAGATTTGGATTGAATACGAATGGAAACCGCCAAGGTGTGATACGTGCAAGCTTTTTGGTCATACTTTGGGGGATTGTCCCAAATCTTCCCCACCTCATACTCAACCTATAAAGAGTGTTAATGATGGTTTTCAAACGGTCATTAGCAAGAATAGGGGTAAGAATGGTGGTCAAAGTGTTCCGGGTAAAGGGGGATTTACTAAACCTAATGTGGGTTATAAGGTTCGTTACCAACCTAAAGCACCTTCTGTGACCAACAATGTGGATGGTACTAAGAAAAAGGCGGCGGATGTGGCTAGCAATAGTGGAACTAAGGCTGTTACATCTAATGCGTTTGAAGCTCTTAACACGATTGATACTGATAATTGTACCATGCCTACTAATGTTACCATGGAAGA
Organism: Chrysanthemum lavandulifolium; assembly: GCA_022545495.1. NCBI lineage: Eukaryota > Viridiplantae > Streptophyta > Magnoliopsida > Asterales > Asteraceae > Chrysanthemum > Chrysanthemum lavandulifolium. The sequence continues at coordinate 22,352,131 of CM040243.1, forward strand.
GATTTTGCCAGAATCTAGTACTACAATGGCTGCTAATAAGGAGGGGTCTCAACAGACTAGTAGTGTATCACAAGATCCAATTGTGATTGTTGACAAAGTGAAGGAGCCTGTGGTGGCTCCTAAAGTGATGGACGCGGGTGCCATCGATTCAATGGAAGCTAACGAGGTTAGTCCTACCCCTATTGTTGAGAAAATTGGGGAGTTTGAAAAGCTTCTTATTGATGGAAAAGCTACTCTTGTGGATGATGATGGTAATCCTATTAAAAAGGTTGATTATCCGGATAATAAAAAGGATTTTCCGTCTACTTCGTCCACTTCTTCTACTCAGAGGGTTAACTCATTCTCTAAGGTGGGAGAGATTGTTGATTCCGACAGTGATGAAGAGGAGGTTGTGAACACATTTGATGAGTCAATGAACCTATTTGGTGGTGGTCATGATCGTGAAGATGATTATGATGACTATGATTATGATGAATATGCGGATCATGTCTACGATCTTTCAGGGAATTTGGATGCTCTTTATGACACATATGGTATCAAGCTCCAAGGCCTTGGTAGGAAGTAATTTTGTTTTCATAGGATTCTAATGTTATCTTTTGAGTAGTGGTTTATTTTCTTGTTTAGAGAATAGGAAGGCTATGTTTGGCGCAGAGCTTTTTGGAGCTTTTTGGGGCGATGAGCGGTGAGCAGTGAGCTTTTTTATTTTTAGTGTTCGTTCGTGAAAGGAGCGGTGAACTTTGCTATTTTTTGAAAGCTCATTTTTCCAATGCTTTAAGAAGAAGTGTGAGCGATGCAGTGAGTGTGGCTACATCTCACGCTCATCGCCATCGCCATCAAGCATCGCCACCGCAATCGCCTTCACATTTCTTTTGCCAAACATAGTCGAAGTATCTTGTTATGTAAGCTTTTTCGCCTATGTAACGGACTGAGATATGGGATTCACCCATATCCTTTGTACTTAAACGTTTTTTGGAGTAATATATTTAGTGGTTCTCTAACCTTTTACCCAAAAAAGAACATAACGGATGCCCTTAGGTAATAGTAAACATGTGATAATTGTTTATATTTAAAATTAGAATATGTCATTTTAGTTTATTAGTTTTGAAGACTTTTTATACATTAAATAGTCTCTTTTTAAAAAGTAATTATATTATTATTATTACTATTATTATCAATCACAAATTACAAATTACTGACAGACAACATTATTCAATTTAGTTTGAACTCGTCCCAACAACGAACTCTTGTTTATGGCAGAGCTTTGCTTTGCCCTTCCATTAGTATCCACTCTCCGGATTAGAAATAAACAAGGTGAAACCATAAAACTACAATGTGAAATACTGCATCAAGCAAAAACTAACTGCAAGTTTAAAACCATAGAAAGGCATTATAGAACTTAACCGCGAGACGCCAGAGTGGCATAGTATAATTAAAAAAATGTGATAGACATCAAGTTGCTAAGTCCATACAACTTTTAAATGACATCAAATGATTTGTGTCCCGGTGTATACCATGTTATATAAAAAGCTCTCTAACTAAGGCTGCATTTAGAGAAACTTTATTTGGGAGTCATAGCTTTTGTTATAAAATAATTTCTTCTAAAATAAATAATTCCGTTTGGATATGTTTGGACGATTAACTTGTTTTTATTTCAAACAAATAACTCCTAAACGAAAAGTTCGATTCATGAAGCTTTTTAAACATTTTGGAATGTTAAAACTTTAAATTATCGATATACCCTTTAAACATTTGTTTATAATTATGTATATGTCCTTTTACGTATTTTACATCTTATAGTTTCATTTAACAATTAACTTACCAAACACTTTTATTGAAAAAGATACAACTTCAGGCTACGTTATTAGCTATAGATTAATAACTTATACCATGATTCTATTTTACAACATACAAATTACAACATACAATACCATAACTTCTGTAGTGTGCCAAACATATCCTTAAATGTTTGTGTTCTGTTTAAGACATACGCAAAATAGATTCAGTAATGTGCATAATGCTAGTTGTCTTTCTAAAAGAAAATCTTTCATGGGCACGACAACCTTTTCAAAAGTTAATAAAATAAAATAACCAGTTTAAGTCTGTGTAGCAATGAGCTCGGACCATCATGTAAGTTAGGCGGGTCAAAATATTATTATTTAAAAATAAAATAATAATAATAATAATAAATCTTTTGACTTTTCAAAACAGAAAAAATATATAGTAAAAAGGGCAAAGTAAAAGGGTTCAAAAGTTACAAAAACAAAAAGAACAGACACGACGACGTCGTATAATATGTCGGAAATATTTTCGTTTTTAGAAACCAAGAATAACCCTAAACCAGCCGAAATCGATTAACAAGGTACGAATTGTCATCGTTAACATAATTCTCTCTACATATGTTTATTTATTTTTTATTTGACAGTAGTTATATTTTTATGCCCATGTATTGGATTTGAATTTATCGTTTGGTTTATGGTGAAACAAACTGTATACTATTAATTAAGGTTTATACCTTAAAAGAATCCTGCATTCCTTAAACTGCTTCTTTTTAAGCACTTTCATCACCCCAAACTGCTTATTATGATGAGGGTAATGTAAACTAACTGGCTTAGCTCAGTTGGCCACCTAGGCTCCTTCTGGAGTTTAGGGAAGGTTTTACCCAGGTTTGAAGTCTCGCAAGCGACAAAAATCCATTTTTCCTCTAAGTGCGAAGCCGTTAGTTTTAGGGGTTCCTTTTGGGTCTCTCCAGGCCCGTTTGGATGGTTTAACTCAACGGATTTCATATGTTGCCGAAATTCTAAAAATATGATGAGGGTAATATAATTACTTTTTGAACATGCTTATTTCAAAGCGTTTATTTGATATTATATTATACTCCTAAATTATTGTCTCCGGACAAAAAACACACAGTTTAATAAAAGTAGGATCACTACACTTTTCAACCAATCAAATGTCATACCCACCCAAACTATCTTTTGTTTGGCTGAGATAAGAAGATGACCCCTTAAGGAGTAAAAGCTCAAAAACGAGCCGAGCTCAAGCTGAAAGCTTTAGGCTCGTAACGAGCTCCAGCTTTATAAAGTTAATCGAGCCGAGAGGGTGAGTTAAGATGTACACAGCCTAACCGAGGTACCCGTGGCCGACCGTTTCTGACCCTTTTACCGGCCACTTACAGATATGTACCTAGTGAGGTTTTAACCTCTTGTGAATTGTTGATGACTCTGTTCTTAACCCTTATATCTAACCCAGAAGCTCTTGAAATAGGCAAATCCGTACACTATTTCTTGTGCTTATCTTTAAGCTGCTTATAAGCACAATAAGAAAAAAAATTAAGCATCTCAAAAGTTTTCTATATAATGAGTAAATTTGTCATGTTTGAAGTTGTGTTAATGTCCCACGAACGAATAGTGTATATACAAAAAATATCGTATTTAAGCTTTAGTTCCTTGGTAATATTATCGATATGGAAAATTTAACTATCAACTTATTATTATTTTTTTTCTAAATCTTGTGCAGGTGTAAGATTTGAATGAGTACCCAAATGGAATCTGCAATGGAGGTGTCCGGTCAGACTGCCCAAATTGAATCTGCAATGGAGGTATCCGGTCAGACTGCCCAAACGGAATCTGCATTTGAGGTATCCGGTCAGACTGCTCAAATGGAATCTACGATGGAGGTAACCGATCAGACTGATGTAAAATCTGAAGAGAAGCCTCAACTGATTTACCGCTGCAAGAAATGTCGAAGGATGGTTGCTTCACAGGAGCAGATAGTTTCTCACGAGCGTGGACAAGGGAAAGAGAGCTTTAAGTGGAAGAAAAGAGCTGGTGATGCTGAAAATGGACAACCTGAATGTACATCCATATTTGTCGAGCCTATGAAATGGATGCAACCAGGTCTGCAACAACACTCTCCTTTTCACACTGATAAAGTATTACTTATATTCATTACCATAAGTCAATTCGAGTAACGTTTTATTATGAATGGGTCAAATGGGTTTAAACAAAGTATCGCTAAAAATAAAACGGGTCAATTGGGTCGAAAGTCATCCAAAGTGTACTTTTTTTTGGGTTACCCGAGCCCCTACAAAACTTTACCTGAACCCATTTTTGTCGTTACTCAACCAGCCCATTTTAAACAGCTCTGACTGTTATTATGTTATATTACAGTGGAAGAAGGTTATGTGGCGCAGAAGCTTCAGTGCCTTGGTTGCAACTATCGTTTGGGGTATTTCAATTGGGCTGGTATGCAATGCAACTGTGGAGCATGGGTAATTCCAGCATTTCAGCTGCACTCAAGTCGTTTGGATGAATGTCGGATGTAAGATGATGCACTCCGTACTGGTTTTGTGGTGAAATTCGTCAACTCTTCCAACCTACTCTAACCTTAAAAAGTGTTTTATTTGACAATAGAAATCTTGCCGAAAAATGATGTCTGACCTGAATCAAATTATAAGTTCTTCTAGGAACAAATGAGTACCGTGTTTCTTGTGGATCCTAATTAAGTTGTCAAGCATAGATTGTGAATAGCAGTATCTATCAAGTTTTCTTTTTCTTCTGCTTATGCCCTTGCTTTATAAGTGCCATTGCAAAATTTTATTTTTTGATTGTTTGCCATATAATCGTGTTCATAAGAAAATCGAGATAATTGCACGTTTGATAGATTAGTATGCAACATTGCTTCTATATAAAAGAAACAGTTTTTATTTGTCAACCTCCATCATGTGGTAACACTTCGGTACATGCATGTAAAAGAACTTGCAACTAAAAGAAAACCTCCCGTAACTCCACCTGCCGGAACTTCTGAACTTACTGACCAGCGGCAAATGCTTCCTCCGGAAAAGTCTTGGTGATCCCAGCAAGACTCTTGAACTGAATCTTTCCGGTGGGTGGATCATCAACAGTGATGTCATTAACTGGTGGCCACAACATCAACTCTTTGGCTTTCACACCCTTCAATTTCTTGATCCTCTTCTTCTCAACATAACCAGTGATCTCAGTGTCGTAACTAACTTGCTTTTTGATCAACTTGAAAGTGTGCTCTACTTTTTTAGTTTGCAAGATCCACATGTATCCGGTGGTCTTAACGAACCCTACTTCGATCACGTCAGCAAGAGGTAGTAGACCTAATGGAAGACCATTTTCTTCAAGAATGGAGACGGCGAGTTTAAGACCATCTTGATGGCCTTTCTTGATGAGTCCTCCTTCCTTCGGGTTCGCCATTGCTTATTAAAGGATTGAAGCTTTTGTGTCGAGTATTAGTGAGTTGTGATTATTTGGTTGGTTTTGCATTTATAGGATAGAATTATGATAATGAGACAATGTTGATGGATAAACCAAGGTGATTAGAACATTGTAACATCCACCATTGTGATTTGCTGGCCTGCGGTGTCAAACTAAAGAATTGAGTGGTGCATTTAGCGTAAAATATTGTATACTGAAGACTATGGTGTAACGTGTCAAGCCGCCAGTGAGCTATTTGGACTGGCTCGGTAAAGTTGATACGAGCTGAGCTAAACGAGCTAGCCTAGTTTGGGATTCATGTAATAAATGAGCTTGAACCCGAGCTTCATACCCAACATCGATTAGGCTCGCGAGCCTAAATAAGCGTTAGGAATACATACTTATAACTATATATAAACGAGAGTTTAGTGCGCTTAACAAGTCGAGCTTGAGGTGAGCTTTATTTCATTTAAGGATATCATAAAATATGTGTCAAGCCCGAGCCGTGCCCAAGATTGTAAAATTTTTCATGAGCAGAACTTGAGCTTTTGCAGTCTTGAGATCAGCTCAACTCGTTTTCACTTTTCACCGCTACATATAACTTGCGACTAATTCTTTTTTGTAACCATGGTGCAACTCTTAATTCAAGACTTTGAATCCACCGGATTTGCACATTACCAATTGTTACTTTGTGCAAACCATAGTGCATCTCCTAATTTAGATAAAAGTATTAATGATGTTAAGACCAGTAGTTAGGCCTATTAATTAGACTAGGGAACAATACTAGAGTTCTCTAACACGAAAGTATATTGTTGATATTGACGATATATAGTTATAACGAAGATAAATGTAGAATTAATTCGATGTAGTTTCTATTAATACCAAACTTGTGAATGACAAAAAAACGTGAAATTTAATGAAACCATTAGCCATTGGTGCAAGTGCACATACAATGTAAATCCTCTAAGATGAGCTTTAGCATCAAGTAAATGTCTTTTGGTGATTAAATTATAGTTACTGTTTATAGCACTAAAAGTATCATCAACATTGTTTTCCCTTAACTAATTTATCATATTTTCTTCAATGCAAGAGCTGTTTTTTTCGATGCCCACAAATACAACATTGGGCATTGTTATGTCATTCAAAGGTTTATTGAATCGGGTACAAGGTTTACAAGGCATCTGTACTAGGTAGATGTATCATAATTGGTTTCTCTGTTGAGACTGCTTCGACGTGTTTATAGTTGTAAGTATTGTGAAGATCAAGTCGTGTTTAAGTGGACAACCAATGGCATCTATTCTGTCGAACATGCTACGAAGACCAACTTCAACCTCACCAACTTTGACTCAAATATAGAACCCGATAAATATCTAACGAAGATGGTTTTGCTTTTGACTGTTTAAAAGTTATAACATTAACTGATTTTATGGCAATAAATGTGATGAACTCATTAACAAATTAATAAACAAACTACTTACAAAAATAAAGGATAATAAACTACTTACAAAAAGAACAGAATGGGAGTATTAACATACAGATAACCGTAGGACTGCAACATCACCTGAAGTTGGCTTATGCAGACTTAAACTCAAGTGTCACTCCAGTTATCTTCTCCGTCATCACTTCCAACAGCCTGGCAAATTTTATTAAAATTAAACTTCACCTGGTTGAATTGTATAAACTAACCCGCAGCAAAACATGCAGTACAATTTGGCGGATGGACGGGTTGGGTGACGGATCATAAGAGTTAATGTCAAAATGGGTGATTTTGGCAAAAGGGTTGACCCGCCAACATTTTCTTTGTCCATTTTAGAAATGATAAAGTATTCAATATGATGATGAATAAGAACTTTGCTGCTGAAATAATATATAATTTGATTGAAAACATTTTAATAACACTTGAGGAGAGTATTAACCCGTTTGACCCGCTCAACCAGTTTAACTTTTAGATAAGTTTCGTTTTTAACCTATGCGGCACATTATAAATAAAATCTGAAAACCCAAATCAACTGATTTTAAAGAATAGGTTGAAATTGTCACCTTTAATTTTCTTATATACACATACTTGGATTGACAAGATACGCAGCAAGGACTTTGGGTGTAAAAACTTGTTGAACAAATATAAGGTTACCGCAACTATTAATGTGTGTGATTGTTGAAACCTACCTGCCGGATTGCGCTTGCTTTCTCTAGAATTGCAGTGACTTTTACGCTGGCAGGGCCTCCTGGTGTAGTAGCAGGTGGAGCTGTTGAAGTACGTCTCAGATTGCGGGACTGCATACCATACAAATGATAATTAGCATGTTACTCTCATGTTAAAATTTATATACAGTATGTGCATGTGGAAGACTAATTTCCAAAGATAGATTGAAACACCACAACCAAATCAAGTTTAAAACTAACGGGTTACAGCCTTACAGGTATCTTTAATTTTTGCAAACATACATTAATATAAGGTTTTAGGTTCTTTATAAAAAAACCTACTTTAACAACGCCCATGTGACTAGCTAAACTATGATAATAATTTGAGCGTAGGTCTAAATAGCATAACTCTTTTATAAAACCATAAATTATACATATTTTTGTGAAAGGTTGGAAGATTGAAGGCTGACTTGATTTGGTACATAAAGAGTAATTAACTAGTAAAATACTAACTCTTGTTCTAATCTGCTGTAGAAAATCTTCCTTTTCGTGGCCTGCTTTACCATTGACGGCTCGATTAGCTCCATTCTGAATATGTAGATTCTGCCAGTCAGGCTGTTGCAAACAAAATAAAAAGTTTTTCACCCATTTGTTTTCTTGTTCCCCAGACATACTCTGTTCTGGTAACCCACAAGATGACAACATAAAAAATAGCAAGCTTACCTTAGGCTTAGGCACAAGGTTGGCTGTTTCCACAAAATGATCCTGTTTTATAGGAGCTGGCTTAGGTTGCTGAGGTACTGTAGGCTCTGGAGGTGTCAGATTCAGTGTACAATTCAAGGCCTCCGAAAGAGCATCTTCTTTCTCTGTTGTCACGCAAGGATGTGGCTTAATTCCCCGCCATTCCATGGGAGGGAGAGGTGGAGGAGGTGGTGTGGGCTCCTTAGGCAGACATGACTCCGAGGCATACTTCCCATTGAAGTCATCAGTTACCTGATTATGTGAAGCACTGATAGATTCCAAGTTTGGAATATCGAATAAAAGACCACGCTGAGAAGGTCGTATGCCATCCTCAGTAAATGAACTTAAATTACCATAGTTTACCGGGTCAGGGAAGCCTTGCTGAAATCTAATGCCATTTACAAGAGAGCTTGAAACAGATTCTGCAGATGATATCCTTCCAAAAGCATCGTCTAGCTCATGATCTTTGATTCTGGGAGAGTCGCTGGAATCCCACTGCTCAGAGTTTGATTCAGAAGGATTACTTTGGCAGTCATCTGAAGCATATGGAGATGACCTGCAAAATGTGTCATCATCGGAGTCTGAACCAGAATCGTGTAATGAAACCGCAGTCTCTGGCACCAACTGAAATGAAGGAAACATATGTCCACTATTTTCATTGTTATTACTGCCATCAGGGAGCATCAGTTTAAGTTTAGAAGTCTCGAAGCCATCAATAGGTTGAAACGATATCTTCATATGTTCAAGAGGAGGAGAAGAAGGTGAGATGCGCGGAATTCCACTTCCAAACTGTTCTCTGAAAGGTATCCCAGTAACAGTTTGATACCCTTTATGAATACTCGTCTTCTCAGGAACATCAGTTTTCACAGAGCTTGCAAGCTTTTCGTTCCCAACAAGTGATATTTGCTTTCTGAAACCATTGACTAGTAATCTATTGCTAAATTCAAATATCCGAGATGAATGAATGCTATCCTCCACACTATCTTTAGGAACTGACTCGTTAATTCCAGATCTCATTGTACTGGAGGCGTTACCATTCTGCTCTTTTCCAACATCATTGATAGTGGTTTTCTGATTTGAGTGTAGTGTCTCATCAGTTTTTGTTTCTCCCACAGGATCTGGACCAATAGCAGCAGGCAAACCAAAATCTGGAGGTTTGGAAGGTTCTAGCCCCAACAGGCCACCATTTGTCCAGAACATAACTGGATTGCTGACCGTAGTATGAGCACCAGAAGTTGATAAGGATGGTTTGGGAGACTCGTAAGTGCTTAAGACCTGTTCATTTGGGAGAGGCTGTGAGCTTGGTTCTCTAGTGCTAGAATAAAATTCATCACTGGGAACAGTCTCCTCATTTGTAAGAACAGTCTCCTCATTTGTAACATGTCTTTCGGCTTCTTCAGATTTAAACTTGTCAGGGGTAGTTACGGAAACTCTAGATATGCCAGCCACCTGTGGTGACGTTGCTTGGTCACTATTTATTAGGTGACCTGAGTCGACCATGTCCTCATAAATCTCATTCTTTGAGGAACTGTAAGCTTCCATATGAGACTCGGGAGGTATTGACTTATCTTTGCTTGAGGAAGTGCTTTCTGGAAGACGAAACTCGAAACTCGTTGAATTGTCATCTAGATGACCTGCTTCATGCATCATTTCCACATCTTTGTTGTCCACATTGGAGTATTGCTTCAGTTCTCTCTTTGTATGATAATCTGCATCAGCTTCAGACTCTGATTCAATGGTGTTAAGTGCATCCATGTAAAAATCTGTTTCACTTTCAATCTCATCAGGCTGGCCCCTGACTATGACAGGAGATTGAATAGGTTCATCATGAAACCCATTATCAATATGATCGACAACTCTGGACTTCAGATCTTCCTTCTCCTCAGTATCTATCTTCTCAGTTGTACAAGTTATATCTGTCGTGTCATTTGGCCGGCCTGTAGAATCTATGATTTCTAGCTTTTCATCCCAGGTAATGTAAGGTGACCTTGAGCTACTATGCTCTACTAAATAACTATAGTGGACATTTTCATCTGGGACTCCACTATCTCCTTCAAGGGAAGCTGAATCAAGATAAGAATTATGCTGAAGATTTGAATCAGAAGACGGTTCCTTAGTATTGTTGTCTTCAGATTGTGTTGAGTAGCTTGGACGGAATATACAGTCTATGTAATCCGACCCATTTCTTGAATCAAAAGAAGTCAGATGATCAACTTCAGGCTCGACCCCAGATTTTTGTGGAACATAGAATGTGGATACATCTTGAGAAGGGGATGCTTTCTCTTCAAAGATTGAAGAGCCATAATCCGTTCTGAATAAAAAGAATAACACATAAATTTATCAAGGCTTTAATGCAGTAACTAGTAAATTGCTACTACTTTTCTCGTTAGTCACGCCTCTTAATATCACACATAAGTATAAGAGCATTGTACCTTTCGGTTTGCATAACAACTGGGGCACCATGTGTGACATCTTTATACCTGGACGAAATTCTCTTTTTCTGCATAAAGTAGATGTAGAAAATGGTAAGTAAACTAATCCATTTAAGCATATTATAGTTGAGAAAGTGAACTTGTTGGTAACCGATACTCTTAGCAGATAGAGGATTTTAGTACAGATTGCGGCTTATGAAACATACCTTGTTTCTACGAGCCTTCTTTTCTCTCGGCGCACTTTGAAGATGTGCTTCATAACGGCCAGCTGAAGTTCTTTTAAAATAAGTTGGATCAGAGTATCTTTTGAAGCAAGATCCTGGGCCTCCAATGTCAAATCTGAAAGTGAACCATGAAGTTAAAACATCAACCAATCTAAGAGGACTATAATAAAACATCAGAGAATAATCGTACTTGTCAAGCTTGTGCAGACGTGGAGGATCACGGCAGTCTTCATAGGGGTCCATTATGCATCGCGGCAAGTCACTATATATGAAATGGTTTTGTTCAGTTCTGAGCCTAGTATGCCAGTGAGAACCTGCCATATATGAACATCTGTAAATAAATTTATCTACAAGCAGCTATACTACTCGTAATTGCTTATGACAATAGGTTATAAATCAACCAAGTTAAGTACTAATTCTCTTGGGAAGAGATGCACTAATGTGCAAATCAGTGAATCTGCGGTGTTCATTAGTGCAAATCAGTGAATCGAGTACATAAGTACAGCTGGCTACCTGAGTGATAGCGATTTTGCAGTTACAATATATAATCTACACTCGAATTTGTGTATGTGGTGTAACATCTATGCTTCTTTCATTCTATGATGAAGATATTAAAGGGAATCTTCCCGAGGGTCAGTAGTTTATCTCTTATTACACATTTATCACGTACAATCAGTAGTGGAAATACAAAACATGAGAAAGTATTACCAGCTGTGTAAGCGAAATGCAAGTGACTCCTTTGTGCCAAAATAGCCTTCTCTAATGGAGGGAGTGCAGCTTCAATGTTGTGTACTCGCTCTATCAATTTATGGCTTCTAGAAGATGTAACTAGCACTTGTTCTTGTAATCCATGAAATACTTCTGCTGCAAATCTGTACATGTAAAAGATTTTATATAAGCTCAAATGGGCTAAGATTAGAAGTGAAAAAGTCCTAAATACTCAAAAAAAAGCTCATTATGGCTCACATCTTATTTACATGGAAAATGAATATAAAGCCAAGTAACCAGTCTACAACAGGTATCCTAAAGGGTTAGTGGCTTCATCCAATATACAGGATGTACCCGATACGACTCTCTAGTGTAGCATGTGGCATAAGGCAACTTAAACTAATAAAATATACAACAGCTATTTTAAAGGATTGATACCATCATTTAAATCAATACTCAAACCGAATTTGTTGTAAATCACTGCATTTGAGATCTATGAATCTATCTGGAGTCTGGACTCTAGTGTATATACTTGTCATATCATAAACTAATAGCCTTCTGTGCAAAATAACCAATTAGAGTGAACTGGCATGTAACTTATAATCTTACAGAAAGGTCAGGATTGAAGGGTTTGATGAAACGTATAGACATCGAAATGAGGCAGAAGTCAACTAGAGAATCGTTGTATCTATCTCGATACCACTTAATTGATAAACAAGACTAGCGTTAATTCAAAATTGTTGTTTTAGACTTGACTGTAAGTTTCGCTATCTAATCTGATTATGTTAATAATCTTAAGAGACGGGATGTTTTCAAAACTGAAATCATTATACTAGTGACTGAACCATTGTCAAACAAGTGAGTAAAGAACTGAAAACCTAGTAAACATCCGAAATATCTGGCATTACATTACATCCGTAAAGTTAAATCCGAAAACACCCAACCACAATGCACACCTCATAACAAAACAGCTTGAAGTCTTTGAAAAAAGCAAACCAACCCCCCAACCACTACAATACTTGAAAAACTGAAAGTGACACTTTAAATTCAAAGCTACAGTTACTTTTTCACAAACTCAATCAATCAATCGACATAAAAAGCGAAACAAAACTTTAATATTTCATCGATAACCTAACTCCAGCAACTAACAACTAACAACAAAACTTTAACCTGTACATAAAATCCAAATTAACCTAAACACTCGTCTAAGTACAAATTAAACAAAATCAAGTAATTAACTTAAAATCAAGTTAACCTAAATACTACTCGTAATTAAATCACAATTTAAACATAATTAGGCTAAAACTAAATTTTAACCTAACTACTCACATAATCACAAATTAAATTCAGCTTTAACCTAATTACAGCTGTAACTAAAAAACATATTAAGCTAAAAATAAGCTAACCTAAATAGACATATAATAACAAATTATAAAAAATAAGCTTAAAATTCAACATAACCTAATTACTCTTGGATTAAAAAAAAAAATTAAGCTAATTTAGTTTTAACCTAAATAATACACATTGAATCACAAATTAAGCTTAAATTCATGTTAACCTAATTATTCATAAATAATAACAGAAATTAAGCACAAAAATTAGGCTAAAAATACAATTCAGCTTAACCTAATAACAGCAGTAACTAAAGCATAAATTAAGCTAAAAAAAATAAGCTAACCTAAATAGACATATAAAACTTTCTAACAAATTATAAAAATTAAGCTTAAAATTCATGTTAACCTAATTATTCATAAATAATAACAGAAATAAAATATAAATTAGATTAAATCACAAATTAAGCATAAATATAAAAATAATCACAAATTACGCATAATCAAATACTCAAGGAAACAAAATTAGCTTCTAATTCAAGTTAACCTAGTTGTTCTCAAATTAAATAATAACTTGATTAAAAAATTAGGCTAAAACTAGAGTTAACTTAACTACACATTGAATCACAAATTATTGATAAATAATAAGAGAATTAGGTGAAAAAAAGTTACTCAGCAAGATCGCCAAGCTGACGTAATAATCCGACGAGACCAGCAACAGCAACACCGTCAAGCACCGCCTTCGGATCTTCTTCAACAACTTGATTACTATAAAGCTCCGCCATTCCTAATCCGTACTCATTTCGTATCTCAACGCGCACTAACGGCATCCTTCTTCAACGCTTATTATTATTATTCAGTCTTGTTACTGGTAGTGCTAATAATAATGATATGAGTTAACTGTACAGGGACTGCTTATTTATTTATTTATTTGACCAGTAGAGAGGCAGGCAGAGAGATTTTTTTATTAAGTTGATGAAGAAATCATAAATGATGAAAGAGAGAATAGAAGACTGTGTGTGTGTGTGAAATGAGTGTGTGTGAGAGAGAAAGTTTGATGGAGTGAGAGTAGGTGAGTGGATTGAGGCAGCTTAACTGCTGTTGAGTGAAAAAAAAAACACAGACAAGTTAGATGAGCGTCAACTCAGTTTTCTTTCTCATAAATTAAATACAAACTAAACATTTGTAGTAAGATGACCGCAGTAACAACCGAAAACAATCCCACAAAAATAAATTAAAACAACAAACGATATACAAAAAAATTTAATTGTATCGATCCATCGATATACCAAATAAATGCATTGATCAGGGGATGCATTTCATTGGTCCTTGTAAGGAGAGGAGGGGACGATGTGTTTTGGCAAAATCGTGATCTTACTCGAATCGTAGTATTGGTCCGATACTGTATAGTTTTTTTTTTTTTTTTTTTTTTTTCAAAATCGTGATCTTACTTATAATCGTTATCGTTTTGCAAGATTGAGATCTTAATGTCATATTATTATGTCATTTTCTTATTAGTCTTTTAATATTATATAAATCTCTGATTAGTACGTATATACCATAAACACAAAATTATAAGAATGTTTCATAAAATGATATTTTAAATTATGATTATGGAATGTGTAAGAATATTTACACGTTGTTTAAAATCGTATAAAGCATATTTTTAGTTTGTGGCTCATATAAAAGTAAGATCAGATCGAATTAAATTTTAAGATCTTATGGTCAAAATCCGGATCGATAAGATCTTATGTTTGCAAAGATCCTACGTTAAATCGGAATCATTTTTGTTATTTAATATCGTAAAATCCTAAGATTAAAATCAAGATCTTAACAGCCATGTTTTTAGTAAAAAATAATAAACTTAATTCTAAAAAATTTTGACGTACATAAATTGCTTGTAGCTCAAAATAATAGTGCACCTTTTAAATTTAACTACTACTAACAACTAACTAAATGTATTATCTTTTATTGCATGGTTTGTTTACTAAAGTACTAAACATAGTTGTTAGGGATACTAATAATAAAAGCTTTATTTATATTTATTATTAAAAAGGAAATATGTTGAAAAGAATATTATGACCAAAGAAATGAAGGAGATTGCCAACTCTACAAGCCAAATTTTGGTTCCAAGGTGGGTATCAATGTTGTTGATGTGTCAATAAAGGTTACTTTCTTGCCCTGTCTAGTGCTTTTTTATTTTTGTTCACATTCTACATGTCGTTTTTCTTACGAGATGAGATGATATGGACACTTCGAACGAAAACTTATGGGTTAAATTTTTTATTTTTTATTTCTATTGTATTATATAACATATAGTGGATTCATTGTATTTGATTTGGTTGTCAAAATAGTGACTGTCATGTTAACATAGAACTAGCTGTTTGAGTCAAAACAATAAAGTACGTGGGCTTTACTCATTTTAGAAAGATTAACACTATATATATTATCACACATCTGCTATAGACGACGATACATAATTATAGAATGATAACTGACTTGAAGTAGCTTGTTATTTTGCTCATATACCACTAGATTAAAAGATTTGAGTGTTTTGTAATATTGTTACTCTTGGATAGCGTTAATTGCAACTATCAACATGATTATTTTTTTGATAGCATCTACTCTATGTTAATGTCAAGTATCTATCAACAAAACTAGAAAACTATGAAAAGTTTGTTAGATCTTTCTATCAGCTTTAAGGATTAGTGTGTCTCTTAAAAGTCAAAGAGATATTTTTTTAATACTATGATATACATTGAATTCATAGATCGTTGATAATTGGAGTTATGATTTGAAATGTGTGACATGCTCGCATTTTCATACGTATTATCAGCATTCACAAGACAAATTATGATTCAAAAGCTAACATTATTTTTTTTTTTCAAAATTATTTTTCATCGATAAAAAAACATACAATTAAAAAAAAGATTTATTATTTTTTGGATTTCCGCATGAACAACTAAAAAGCAGTTTTACCATTAACATTAATTAACTCTTACATTTCATTTTGTAAATAATAATTTTAGTTAGGGGTAATAAGTAAACATAAACAATTTCAACTTCTATTTTTATTTGTGAACAATCTTTTTGAGCAATTCATAAAAGAAATATTGACAATAGTATTAGAACTGAGCGAGTATTTCTTTTTTTAGAAATATTTATTTATAAACACATATATCAGCTTAATAATGTATAACTAATGAGTGATGATTTGCACATTTCAATTTATAGTGTCTTGACATTTATACTTTTACCTCACTTTTATTCATTTGCACTATTGTAAAAGTATAAATGTCAAAACACTATAAATTAAAATGTGTAAATAAATTTATAAAATGTGCAAATTATCAATCATAACTAATACCCATTATACAAATTGTTACAAACTCAAGAAACAATCCTTGAACTTGAACATAATTGCAACTGTTATTAAACGTTTTATTTCTCTAGATTAATTCCCAAAACAATAACTACAACCCATTTAATATCTTTCAATATATCATTTATTTTTAACAATTATTCTTGAAAAATAAAAACAATAATTGCAGATATTAAATGTTTAGTTATTCCTTTTTATGGATAAAGGACCTTTTTCTGCAGGTAATAATAGACGAAAGTACCCTTTGGTGTTTGTATCTTGTCTTTGCCAGGTTGTCTAGTCTAGATGTGGTTCCCATGATACTTTCTGGGAATTCAATTTATTAAATCCACGGTGAGGTAGGGTATGGTTATAAATTAATAAATCTGGTAATGATAAACCTAACTAGAAAAGTGAGGTAGGATAGCATCAGATTGAATCTTTCATGTTTCAGTGCTTACTGAATGTGTTTAATCTTAGCAACAATACATTTAGGAGTGTTTACTTTCTTCTTAGTGAGGAAGAAATGTGAGTCCAAAGCCTTAATCCCTCTTAATTGGGAGAGACATTAAAGCATCTCTCTTTCCTATAAGAGACTAAATAAGAGCCTTATATCTCACCACTTAATTTGGTAAACACCCCCTTTAGTCAGGTTACGGTAAGTAAGACTAGGCGTAACAGGTGTAATAGTCACTACAAACATGACAACTATCTCAGCGTCACATTAGCTTTTCAACAACACTAATATAATGTAATAAAACAACAAACTTTATTATCCAAACGGCCAAACATAACTCAGTTAAACACAAATATACCTTACAAAAACCAACATCACACACACAACCCTCTTTTTCTTCTTTAACAACTCGGTCTATAAAAAGACTGACTTCTCCCCAAAAATGCGTCATGTGGGGGTGTCAAATTAAAGTGTCATGTTGATCGCCATTAACTCTTGAGTGTACATTATCGACATATCCTTTACCTATGACATGTGGCCTAATGGCATCACATATGTGCGTTGCTCATTAATTAAGAGTTTCTGAGTTCAAGTTTTATTAAAAACATTATGAAATATGTAGTATATGATGTTAAAATGTTGCCGTTTTAAAAAGTAGAAACAAAGAACGACATATCTTTTAGGTAGTGATAAAAAGACATACAAAACTTCTAAGAGCATGGGGTATGGTGTATTTTGCTCCTCGCCGTTTCCTACGTGACTAGCTCGCCACATTGTTTTGCTCCTCGCCACCACACCAAGGTAGTTCGCCACTTCCCCGATATGAATACGACAAAGACTTTGCAAGTCGCCACCACACCAAGGGGTAGCTTTGCTGCTCGCCACTTCACGCATTTGTTTTAAATAAACCGATTATATGTTTTAAAAAATAAAATGAGTGGGTGCCAA
Organism: Chrysanthemum lavandulifolium; assembly: GCA_022545495.1. Taxonomy (NCBI): domain Eukaryota; kingdom Viridiplantae; phylum Streptophyta; class Magnoliopsida; order Asterales; family Asteraceae; genus Chrysanthemum; species Chrysanthemum lavandulifolium. The sequence continues at coordinate 22,369,697 of CM040243.1, forward strand.
ACGGAAAAGTGAGTAAGTTATGATTGGAGTATTTTTTAATTAGTGTGTTGGAGTGATGTGGAGGTGATGTGGCGCGTGGCGAAATGAAAAGTTTCAGAACCCACTTACACCCTCGCTCTAATAGTTCCATTCATGTCCTGTATATATTCACAAACAAGTGACTAAAAGACATACAAAACTACAAAATGCCCATTAAATTTTGTAACCTGTTAAAACATTTCCAAGATAAAAACCCAAACTTGCAACATGTGCATTTTCAATGCTACATCTGATAAAATGTAAATAAACTGAAAGAGTAGTTGGAGTGGTTGACTTTAGGCCCAATATAGTAAAGACACGTCAGCAGTAACATTGACTTGATTGAGCCGTTCGGAATCTTACCACTTTCCGGTACTTCGTTTTTTGTGCTTTTTTATTTAACCGGGAAGTGCGTCGGTGCTGGCGCTTAACTCCTATAAGTCTACTTTTAATTTTTTTATTTCATAACAAGTTCGTTAAATCATTACTATAGCTTTATATAAAGTTAAGTGTATAGAATAATACTTCGTAACATTTTATTCTAGAAAACTAGTTGCTTTATGTATAGTATATTTTACACTAGAGTTCACGGGTTCTTTTAAGAGTAATAACAAATAATGTTTATATATTACGTAATAAGCAGAAGAATTAAACAAATGACTATACATATCCAGTATTTTGTGGATGAAATATATGTATAATCCCATTCCGCATCAAACAATAAAAAGATAACCTAAATTTGCATACAAACATATAATTGTATATGTTGTGATAAACCTATCGTTGCGAAAATGCAAACGCGTGTTGATAGCTTGTCTTAACATGAAGATCTTGCACACAATTAGATATGTTTATTTGATTTCGAGAACAAAGATTGATCTTGAATAACAGTTCATTTGTACTAAAGATTGATAATCTTTGATTACAGATATTCAGTTACTTTTTCGTATAAAATGTTTGATGTTGAATTTGTGAGGTTAATGTTAAGTTTGCAAATGACAACTTTTAATCTTTTTTTTTTTCTCTTTAACACGAGACACGTTAACATGTAGTTTGTCCATGACAAATAAAAACCCATTTGCCCAAGCTATTATCCCTTGCTTTTGTTAACCAAACTGAAAAATGGACATTGAAAAGTGCATCATTCATATTTTAACGATAACAATTTATCCGAGGGCGTGGTTTTCACCTTTTGGATAAAATCTTGCTTCCAAAATAACTATCGATCGATTAAACTGGCCTCGATGCAAGTTTTCATCAACATCGTAACACGCATTATTGTTCCACTCCACAACTCAATTGATTGATGAATATTCTGGAAAATCATTACGGAAATACCCACCTTCAATGTAAGTTTGTGTTTAGAAACATTAACAAATGTAAAACCATTGATAAGACATATTAAGTACACATCTTCATGTATAGTCGTATCATTTTTGTGATTTGCAAACATTATCAAACTTAAGTACACAAGTTTGTCACCTAAATAATTGACAACAAATTATCATTAATAGTGTATACAACCTAAATTTTATGAACAAATATGGTTTTTGCGAAGAAACTCATGGGTCATTAATGTTCTCCAGCAGAATCAAAATCAAGTACATAAAATCTATGTAGATGCTAACTGCGTCACTTAATGAGGATTTTATCAGGTATGTCTACTTGAACCTCGCAATCGTTTACATCACCAAGCTTACCATCATCGAGCTTTAATTTCCCTTCAGCAAACCCTTTTGTTTCATGTAAATCTTCTTAATTACATCCAGATCCAGTTGCCTGTTTGCGGTCAACCTTAATACTTTACAATTTACAAAGACGTTTACAATATTTTTTCTTTTGAACCTTTTGTGAATAATGGGTGGTAAATATTAAAACAAAACATTTCTTTTGAAAAAAGTAATCGAGGGTGTCATAAGTCATAACCATCAAATGCTTTCTCGTACTTGTTGGAAAACTGTTTGTCTTTCGTTATTTGCTACATGTTTCCCTTTTTTAAGAAGCTACTTGCTAAAACATGATTCATGTGGAGTTTTTTTAAAACGACTTAGTTCTTCGCGTTCTTCTCTTGCACTAAGGTGGTGTTTGAATTCAATTTAATTGATTTAATATAAAAAAAACTTAATTTATTAAGTCATGTGAAAAGTTGTTTGTTTTTCACTTAATCCAAAAAAATTATTTAAATAAAAAGTGACAAAAAGAAGGGTCTTCACATTACTCATACATTACTCATATATTAATTAACATGACTTAATGAAAAAATTAAACAAAAGGCCTAAGACTTTTTCTAGACTTGTTCTACTTTTCGTCTCTACACGCAATGTTTTTGTTTGGGTATTCCCTTAAACACATCCTATATCAAAATGTGTGATTCCACTCTTCTAAATTTTTTAGTAAGTTAGTAATTTCTATGTTTTTCTTTATTTATGTTGTCACTATTAACTTGCAATTTAATCCGAACCTAAATAAGAAACTGAATTTCAAACATTGTTAAATAATATAGGTCACAAATCTATTGGGAAAAAAATCAACTCATTAAGATATAAAAACTAAACAAATATATAATTATTTTAAAAAGCTACGTGTACCGTTACAATAACAAATCTTTAAAATGTATGAAAGTGGTTTCAAAACTGAGGTCCAAAATTTTAGCTATGCACAGTAGGGGTTCACAAAATTCGGGTTTCAGCTACAAAAAGCTAAAACGAACCGAATCAAGAAAATCGAACCAATTTGTCAAACCGAACCAAACCGAAGTTAAATATTCACTTTTCGGTTTATATGGTCTCATGAAATGAAAACTTATGCGAACCGAAAATCGAATATATTAAAAAAATAATAATAAAACAAAAAAAATAAAATAAAACTATTAAAACTATTTCATAATATAAATATAACATTTTTTAGCTTGATTTTATTTATTTATTTATCTTTTTGCAAAAGATCTATATAAATAAATAATTAAAATTATTTGGTTTCAAAAATAGTCCTTAGCCTTGCATATTTGGGAAAGCATATCATCATCAAATAAACAATTAAACTTGAATCACCTATATGATCATAAATTTGACCAAGTTAGCAACTTTAGTTACAATACCACAAGTTAGAGCATTCAGTGTGGGCTCTTCATCTTTCGCCATAGCTAACATGGCAACCTTGCCATAGCTCTTCATGACACCGCCCTTGTTATTTCTTGCTATCCCAACCCTCTTCGTCTCGCACGGCGAGAGTATAATTTGTACCCATCGCTTTTTTTTTTTTTTTTTTTTTTTTTCCTCCAAATAAGTAATGTTTTTATAAGTTGTGAATTTCAAATGAGTATGAGTGAGAGGGTTAGTTGTGAAATTATATAGTGATGTGACACCAGAGCCCGAACGAAAGAACTTCGATATGTCACACATACGTCTTTACACCCAAATTGCAAATTTAGAGTCATACATTTCAATAAACATCTTACCTATGATCATAAATTTGACCAAGTTAGCAACTTTAGTTACAATACCGCAAGTTACATCCAAGTTGCAAATTTAGAGTCATACATTTCAATAAACACCTTACATGCATGTATAGAAAAACTAATCGCTATAGATCTAAAGTCTATATCACACAACGGATTGTTGGTCAGTTTGTCATGTTGAAGACTAATGAATTTTGAGTTTAAGGCAAATGCTTATAAGGTATAAATATATAGAACTCTCGAAACTCATCATTTAGGAAAAACACATCATTAGCCATTAATACTTAACCACGGAAGTCAGGCTGGACGCAACGGGAGGGTTAACATCGGTTGGGTCACGCAAAAATTTACACCTCAACCGATGTTGAGGTCGGTCGACTCGACTGCAGCACAAGGTCGAAACATCGGTCGTGGTCTCAATTTTGTGCACATCTGTTCGTTTCCCGCTCGATGTTAACGCAATGTTTTCTCCTTAACTATCCCAATGTCTCTTTTTAATACAATTTTTAAAAACTCGTTTGAAATAAACAATAGTAATAACTAGTCTAAAATTTAAAAATGTTTGAATTAAAAAAAATAAAAAAATAAAATAAAAATTTCTTGGGTCGTCGACTGGGCATCCGGGTTGTCCTGCGTCATTTGGAGAGAAAGGCGATGCACAGCAGGTTGTCTGCGCTGCCTCGTCGTCATGACTAAATCAGCCCATATATAGTTTTAGTATTACCTGTGGAGAGCGTTTCATCAACAATAACATCAAAGGTTCATTCGTTTAACCAATTCACGTAGCTAGGATTATTATCTCACAAATGATATTTTGACTAAAATCAGAGACTTAATTACCGTTCCAAAATTCTTTACTATCGTTCTTTTCATTAGCATCGATTTTCTTGAGTATATCTGTGGCTCTCCTATGCATTGTCCTGCATCACAACCGTGTAATGTATTTTAATCAATTAATGGGGGAAAAAAGCATGTGAGAAAGAAAGATAAACATAATGTAATAATGTAGTTAGTTAGTCTCAAATTAAAAATTAAACATTAGCAATGAAAGATGAAAAATGACGAGCAATTGTAAAATAAAAGATAAACACAATTTTGCTACAAAGAAACACACGACTATGGTTATTTAAGCAATAATATGGATCTCGGTTCTTTAAATTTCAAATTTATAAAAAAGTTTAGAAACAAAACAAAAAAAAAACTTGTTACGAAGGTTAATGAATTATTTAAAAATGTTTGAAAATTCGTTACCATATTTGTTTAACTTTTTTAAATTAACAAATTGACCCAATTTTCATTCCATGAAAATGTTTTTTTGAAAATAATTGATTGGCCAACATATTTAATGACATTTTAAAGTTTGTTAATGTTACTATAACTTTCACACGACAAATTCAAAGTAGCTAACCAAAAATATAGTTGTACACGTGCCATAATGTTAGGCCTTAGTATTTTTGGAAAAAATTAATTAGTAGGAGGCTAAAAACTCTCTTTTATTAGTATTAATAGATTAATAGATAGACTATGAGTGATGTAGGTTGTCATATTAATTATATAACACGACAATCATAAATATAAACAATAAACATCAAAAGATTCAAGTTGAAACAGATAGTGAAATATTAACGAATAATTAATTAACATAAACAAGAATATATCGATCTTTCGATTCTACCCAATGTTAATCAAATCCACAAACTAAGAATTGGATTAACCCTAATTAGGGTTTATAGGATTATATGAATTACCCTCACTGCTTTGTAATTCAATCCAAGAATAATAACAAAAGTATGTTATTACTACTTTCAGACACACGCATTAAAACACAATTAAAGAATGCTAGTTTTATTAAACCAAATAACTTGGTTTGTGGAAAGAGATGATCGATCCCCTAGAGGATTTGGTCGATCGGTTTGTAGCTTAAAACAAACACAAAACCTGCTTTTAGGTTTACCTAATGAATACAAGAGATGCAAAACAAAGACCCCTACCAGATATATACCCAAGAAATTTGAACAAGTTGGGTTTGTTTCCTTTTCTCCTTTGGTCGATCGGATGAGGGTATCCCCAGGGATTCCTAAACTTCCAAACTTTGCATTCTAGTTCTTTTCCAAATACCTTTAACGCCTGCTAGTCCATTACATTAATTACTTAACGTCGTTAGTTATTTCGCTTAATAAATAAATAAATACAACGCTTATATTTAATTATTTAACTTACATTCTCATACGTAAGTGTGTAATCCCGTAGTCTCGAGTTCGATCCTAACACACGCCTATTAATTTATTGTCCATAAACCAACAACCCCACTGACATATCTTAATAGAGTGATCACATGGTTTTCTCCTGGAAAACCTTTAATGATTTCTCATTATTATTATCCTTTGTTTTAATACCATGTTAAATAAAGATATGGAATTAAGTCATTCTTTATTCAACCATTCTGCTTCTCGTTATTAGTGATCGAGTAAGATTACCAAATCTTCCGAACATATTCGTGGGAGAACCTGCGTACACGCAAACATCTTGTCAACCCTACGAGGGCCCAAAGAAGATTAAACCCCAAATAAATTTGAATGAACAAATTTATCTCGACTACGAATAACCCACTAACTTTGTAACACTCGAGAAACAACCCTTATGACTACCGCCACGATAGCGTTAAGTTGCTCCACATAAGTGCACCACATGCATGACACTTATCCGTATCTCAAGTCCGAGATAACTATTCATAATTTACTTATAACAATATCCACAAAGTAAATTATGTAATGGATGAAGTTCTATATTCAATTCATCAATATCATCCGAAATTGGTATGCATTCTCATCAATATACTTTCAAGTACATTCTACCATATCTCTCGATTTGTCTTAGTTTAATGATACTCCCATATCATTAATCAACAACGGAAGATTTAAAATAAATAAATTTATTCACGGATTAAACATGCAAATATAGGATACAATATATTATAAAATCAAACATACCAAGTATTTGATTTATTATAACAATTGTTTAACGTCCCTTATCCAAATACTAAATAGATCAATGCATGAAAATTCCAGTTGATGAATTATGCCTCAAGTAATGACAATCATACTTGTTGACTAGACATAAATCAACCAACTTGATCTATCGTAATTTTGAGAATACTTATTTCAAGAATTCAATTAGTGAGGTCCTTGTATGTGTGCATTCACCAATCCACATAATAATTCATAAATTGTGTGACATCCTCTATCACCAATTTATGATAATTAAACTTCCAAACATTTTTAAGTTTAAAGTATTCTTATTCTTTGAATGTATAATGCAACTGCGCTCTTAGTAGCATAACTAGTTCACATGGCCATTAACAAGGATGAAATCCTACCATGACTAGTATTGAGTGTCATCTCAATTAAACCAAAGATCATTGTATACAAACAACAATGTGCTCATTAAAACTCCGTAAACTTTAATATCTTATTGTGTAATGTTTGATGCTTTCTAACTTTCAAGTTTAAAGTCGATGACAATTTGCACAACATTTGATATATTGTTCATCCATAGAATTTAGAGCAATTCCAGTCGAGGATGTAATTCTTTCGAATATTCATTACACAAGTTATCTAATAACTTTTATTTAGATATCAATATTGTCAAATCACTTATTCAAGAATAATACAACAATTTTAATACAAAACATGATGTACATGATGAATCTACAGTCAACCTTAGAATTCATTCGTGTTCTATCTTGTCAAAAGATATTTATCAATTTCCCAAATGATATATCATGTTTTATTAGAATCATTTATTTTATCGCATATGTTTATTAACAATAAACATATATTTCAAGGTTGTATGTTTTAATTTTAAATTCATACAAGTGAAGTTTCATTCCAATCTAAGACTTAACATTTAGCTTACAAGGAATGTTACTTACTATATGTTATACAACATATAAGATTTAAGAAACTTAACATAATACTCCCACTAGCTTTGTGAATACTTAAAATTTATCTTATTTTAATTATAAATCGAAAATGGAATTTAATAATTAAACATAAGAATAATTTATAGATGCATGCATTTATGCATTCATGAATTATTTGCACTTCGTACACTTTCAAATATTATATGAATTCAAAAAACCTTTCAATTACTTACCGTCCTCGCTCAAGTAATTTCTCAAGAAAGAGTTTTGATATTCCATTGTCATATTTCATATTAATGAAAACAAGTATGACAATTATCATCTTTATATATTTAATATGTCTAGAAAAGAATATTCAATCATAATTAATTGCTTAAGTGTGATCAATAATCTTGTCATGAACATGCATTAAATATGTGTACAATATTGTCCACATGATTTCTACATAGAAATTCAAACTATAGGGTTTTTCATCTCTTTGAAGAAACTCATTTTCATTCTCTAGTCTAACTATTAAGATAAACCAAATTTTCAAAATTTATTATCTTTATGGACAAAGATCTTTAACATTCATAGTATGAGTAATTTTCCCAATTCAATATTTGGTAATCCATCATAATGATTATCGTTTACTATAATCCTCAGAACTCATATTTCTCAAAGATATAAGTCAAATATCCGAGATATCCTTGCGCATCTATGAATGAAAATTCATCATCATGAGGTCTATCAATTACATGTCTAACCTCATCATGATATTTACTAGTGTGTTTTAGAAGATTATGTATCTTGTAATTTTATCTTTCAAGATAAAAACTCCCACTTGCCGCTTGTAATATATAGACTATCTATATATACTTAGCAATTAGAGCAAAACTACATTGTTCTCTATTTGGGACATTACAAATACACATTGATAATTCTTGACATTAGTTTGTTAATAACCTATTCATAAGTAGTTTAACAAATTTAATCGCAACTTTAAAACTTAATGTGATTCATCACATTCCATAATGAAATGGTGTTTTATTAATCTTTTAGGTTGGAGTCATATTGAGTATATTAAATCCATACTCAATTTCTAACCTTGTTACTTTTTAAGAAATAAGTTATGGTTATCATGAATCAAACAAATCAAATAGAGTTTGATTCTCCTAACTGAACATACCATCAACTTGTGGTATTCATTAGAATTTAATATTGTAAGACAATCTAACAATATATAAGATAAACATATTCCTTTTGGCTTACCTATTTACCAACTTAAACATATTCCTTTTGGCTTACGTATTTACCAACTAAGTCAACTTAATGGTATAATAGACTTTCCAAGCCAATTACATGCTTTATAGCACAAGTACCTTTGAACCAAGTTACTTCATATCCATGTCTCAACAAGAAACATAAACTGTTATAATCCCATTATACGTTATAAATCATTGATCAACTCAATGACTTCTTGTATATGTCTTAATTAAAAAACATAACAAGTTAACGTCTTACTTTATTATAAGTCTTAAAAGACTTTATGTTTATGTCTTTACAATGAATCATAAGCATGTTTAACTAAAGTAATTATGAACACAACTCTTAGTTTCAATAGTAATTTCAAGTTAATTTATTTTACTTCACAATAATGTAGGACTACATTATTTTTCATTTATTTCATTCCAAAAAACATAAATAAACAAATTGAAGTAGGATTAGATTACTTTATTTAATTTTATGTCATTCTAATAATACATAAATATTTAATTTTAAGTAGTCTTATATATCATTTTGACACATGTTCTAAATACTTGTCTAATTTAGAAACTGTAAATATGTCCATGCAAAGTATGACTTCACATAGATATTTACTTTGTTGTTTGCAATCTCGCCAAGTTATCACACGACGTAAATTACAACACCAAGTGTTTCTTGAATTAGATATGTACAAGTTATATTAGAATGTTGGTCTCTTACCTGCAACAAGAGAATCCTTTAAATCATATACTTATATGATGTACCTAGCACACAATATAGATTTCTCCCATCAGCATGGAACAACATCATGTAGCAGATAAACAACACGACATATGTTTGTTTATGTGACTAATATGATTGTGTCATTGATATTAGCATAACTAGTAGATGTAGAACCACTTCATTGTCTAATAAGGAAACGACATGACTATCCTTGAAAACATAAGTGTCTACAAGTGGAAAGTAATTATCTTAAGACATTCTAGAGATAATCGGATTACTACCAAGACGACAAAGCTTGTAACTCCCATCGAATTGTAGATCATTACATTAATTCCTTATTCAAGAATAAGAACAAAATACTCCCACTGGATTTGCCAACATTGTAAGTGTTGCATTAACCAGTGAAAGAAAATAGTTTTCTATTTACTTCTCAACACTTTTGAAAAAGTCCATACATAACAATTAATTATGTACTTAAGGAGTGTATTCTACTATGTAGATGATGAACTATCCATCAATGCTATTAACTTGAAAAATTGGGCATGCAATTTCTTTTCTTAACAATTTTACTATTCCAACAATTGTAAGTAGTACTTTTAAATGGTCAAAACAAACAACTAGATAAAATATGCTAGTTTGTCTTTACCAATTATACAAGAATTAGTCTAGTTTAATTTAATAACTCGTAAAATATGCAATTTTCTCAACTACCGAAATTTTCATACGAGTTATGTATTTAGAATTTAGACAATTCTAATTGTCATATCATACATTTCTTCATTCATGAAAAGGAATAAGATTGAATCTCACTATTTCTTATGAAAGAGGACTAGGTTTATTCTCTTAGTAAAGTCGACTTACTAGAAACCCTTAGTGTGTAGATCAATTTACCAATATAGGAATAACCTACGCTTATTGTTTAATGTTGCATTAATACATTTAAAGAATTTTCAAAATTCAATTTTAGTATTTTGATAATTAAACTTTTCAAGAAAATAAAATACCCAAGGTAATATTCATATAACCATAGAATTTTCTCGAAACTAGGATCCAAATTATCGTAGTTCCATTACATCAGTTGATCTGATAGTAACAAAAGCACATAATAAGGTAATCTGTCGAATCAATAATTGGCAAACAATTTCCAACTCCTAGATCATTATGGGATTTATATTTTCCAACGCTATTGCAAATATAAACATATTTCATCCCATCTTATGCCATTGAGTCCAGGTCTCACTTCCTACTCAACTTAAGTGTCTAACTTAAAGAACTGCAAATATGTTCATGTAAGGTCCGACTTTACATAAAGATTTACCTCCATCACAATCTCGCCAAGTAATCGCCATGACGTAAATTGCAACTTCAAGTGTTCCTTTTAATTAGATGGCATATAACTTAATTTAAAAGGGTATTAGTTTTGATTTTATGTGGTCAAATCAAATATGTACAAAGATGTCATGCATTCATCTTGTAGCATAAATTTAATAAAAACACTTTTTATTACCAATTCATAAAGATCAAATTATAAAAGTTTTGATTGAGGTATTGGGTTCACCAATCAAGGAATTTAGTGTAAATTATCATCCATTATACCAGACTTTTGCATAAGTGTAAACACTTAGTGTTTCTGTAATTACCACCAAGTAGCCCATGGAATTAAAACTAATTCGCCTTAAGATGAGTTTGCACATTTTATGGCTTACTAAGTAGCTCCATTCGAACTTACAAGGGGCGAGGACCGTAAGCGTAAAGCATAACCTAAGACATCCTTTCAGCATGATTGTGCGCACTTCTTTATTAACCCCTTTACAGCTCATTCTAATGGGTGAGCTGCTCGACCATTTGTACCAAAGTCACCAATCAATTAAACTATTGAAAACTTAACTCTTCCAAACAAATCAATTCGCCATTTTTAGTCCGTATTATTTTTCTATTCAAAATTACCCTTGCTTAAAATTGTCGCACATAATAAACAAACAAGTAATACCAATAAAAATAAACTACTAAAAAACAATGCGCATATAATAAACAATTTATACGCCAAACAAGTAGCCACACGCAACTTATTCGATAAAACCCTATTAATAATTAATGTCTAGGTTAAATTAATGTATATATTAATTTAGGGCTTTCCTTCTCCCAATTTAAAGTGAGCCACATACATCGAAGAATCGATTGCGTAAACCCATAATTAATAATATACCAAATTGCACATAATTGATTCATTAATATATGTAATTGGAGTCTTCCCCAATTCAAGATTTATCGTAAATAAATATATCTTAACAATTAAACAATATCAAAGTAACTTATCCATGACAAACATGCATATGTTATCATGGATATATCATAACAATTATACAAATAGTACAAGATCGCATATCAATAATCCTATGTCACATAACAATTATTCATGAATTAATCACGAATATATATATATATATATATATATATATATATATATATATATATATATATATATATATATATATATATATATATATATATATATATATATATATATATATATATATATATATATTAATTATAGGTTTCGATAAGGTTAGCAAACAATTTTCAAACCCTAAAAAATTTATGTGTCGACTTAAAAAAAAATAAGGGGTACGCCCCAATTAGAAAAAATCGACCCAAAAAAAACCAAAACCCTAGATTAATCACATCAAACATCATACAATATACGTTTTATTATGCGTTTACAATTGGATGAACCCTAATTAGGGTTTATAGGATTATATGAATTACCCCTTACCGTTTTGTAATTCAATCCAAGAATAATAACAAAAGTATGTTCTACCGCTTTGTAATTCAATCCAAGAATAATAACAAAAGTATGTTATTACTACGCTTCATTATACACGCATTAAACCGAATTAAAGTAATGTTAGTTTTATTAAACCAAATGACTTGGTTTGTGGAAAGAGATGATCGATCCCCAGAGGATTTGGTCGATCGGTTTGTAGCTTAAAACACACACAAAACTGCCTTTGTAGGTTTATTTAATGAATACAAGAGATGCAAAACAAAGCACTCAACCAGATATATACCCAAGAATTGGCGAACAGTTGGGTTTGTTTCATTATTTTTCCTTTGGTCCGATCGGATGAGGGTATCCCCAATGGATTCCGAAACTTCCAAACTTTGCATTCTAGTCCTTTTCCAAATACCTTAACGCCTGTTAGTCTATTACATTAATTACTTAACGTCGTTAGTTATTTCGCTTAATAAATAAATAAATACAACGCTTATATTTAATTATTTAACTTTAAATTCTCATACGAAGTGTGCAATCCCGTAGCCTCGAGCTCGATCCCAACACACGCCTATTAATTTATCATTCATAAAACCAATGGCCGATCTTCTTTTAGTTTAGTGTATCTTTAGCCGATGTTCTTCTTTTTTGAAATGGTGAAAAATAAATTGACCTCTAAAACGTATGGGAAAATAAGCAGGCAATTGCCTTTTTTTTTTAAGGAAGAAATGTATATACGTGATATAATTATGGGGCTTAATTAGTTAATTACTTAATTGTATGTAGAGTGTTGTATGTATATGTGATATAATGAAAATGTTTAATTATAAAATTTTGTATTTTTTTTTCACAAACTAAAAGCAGATAATTGAGTGCTTGGAAAAGCAGGCATGATTTCCCGACAACATATATACAATAATACAACAAATCTAGAGATGCATATGACAATCATATTAACTGCTAGCGGTGTTAATGATTCGAGCCAGTCGAAGCTGGCTTAAACGAGCCAGCTCGCTTATTAACTACTCCTACCGAATCGAATAAACCAGAATTGGCTCGAGTGAACTCGAATATTTATTTGTTGTTCGAACTGAATCGAGTCAAGCTCGCTTTTAAGATTTATAACTTTTTTACCCTAACAATAAACTAACTTTCAAGCTTAATATGTCCGTATAAAAGATCGAACTTGATAGGCTCGTTTATTAACTCAAGCTCGAGCTCTAAAGCTCGTTTACAATTATAAAAATTGTTCTAATGCTTAAATTAAAGTTTATGTGATTTATAAGCTAAAAAAAATTTGTAAAAGAACACACAATTAAAGTTTTATAACATCTAAAGCTTAACTATGTTTCAAAATAAGGTGAGGCTTTGCTTATATAGAGTTTTTTATCTTTTCAATATTTTCCTCTTCAAGCAATGTGGAATAAGTTAATAACTGCAATGAGAATACAACATTTGTAGACTATTCAAACAATTGCAACTTCTAAAAAACTATACTCAATCACCATTCACCACATGAAGACTACATTTCCCTCTCAATACATATATGCAGGTCACACATATTCCAATTAACATCCTCACAATAATAAATATGACCTGCAAACAAAGGAAGGCTTCATCCCTCCATTAAAGATCATCCATCCTCCTTAGGAATTAATATCTCAAAATGACTGCATCTCCTCTCCCATACTTACACATTACACCAATGCTTTTCATTAGAATAACCTGTAAGCATAGAGAGCATGGTTGTTAAAATCTCAATTCTTATCTTGTGATCTTACTACCACGATACTATACTAAAAACGGTTTCGATCAGACGAAGATTCGCAGTTTCAAGATCTTATAAGATCCCGACTTGACCATTATGATCTTAAGATCAAAAACCTTAATTACTCGCATAAAAATTTAATGTTGAGCACGGTTTCTCACTAGATACTCACAAATACGAATAAAAATATAAATAAATAAATAATAATTAAAAAAAAAAAAAAAAAAAAAAAAAAAAAAGCTATGACCAGAAAATATAATAATGATTCAATAACATCTCCATATATTTAAGTGAACAAGTTGGATTTTCGCTCTTGGCCTTTTTATAGCAAGAATACTTTATCATGTGCAATAATAGTTATGTGCAAACAAACTAATACAGTGAATGTAAACGAAATTATATGGAAGTAAATAATTGCTTTGTTCATTAAATCCTCTTCATTTGCTAAAGGTCGAGTTTTGTCCACAACAACAATGTACCACAAAACTAAAAAAAGAAAGCGACGAGGCAATAAAGACATTTGCTACTAGTATAGACAAATTTATTGTGTTCCAATGTAAAAGCACTAACATACACCATCTCGTAAGGTCACTTAACCCCGCAAACTAAAAAACGTAGGTTTGGTTTGGTAATGCGGGTAACTATTAGGCTAGCTATAAGGCTAGTCCCGCCGCAACCCCAAGACCCTGACAACCCGCGCCACGTCCGCTTTTCTCTCTCTCCAAATGACTCCAGACAACCCGGATGCCCCACGACCAGTCGATTTTTTTTTTTTTTTTTTTTTTTTTTTACATTAAATTTAAATTTCATTCAAATTAAAAAACATTACATTACGAAATTAAAAAAACATTACACTAAAAAAAAAAAAAAACATTACAATACTGAAATTCAAATAACTTTAAACATTACAAAACTCTTCATCGCCTTCTTCATCGCCACTATCGACTGATTCATCGCCGACATGACGTCGACGATTTCTCCAAACGCGTTCGACCAAACCGATTTTAAGCTGACGAGTTGTTGAGTCCATTACCCCGAGAACCACCATCGATTCTCGTGTTTGTTTGAAGTGATCGCGATCTGGTGTCCCTCATTTTCAAACCATGTAGGACATATCGCCCGCTCAGTGTTTGACGATCATATTATGTAATATGATACATGTATACATAATATCTTGATATCATTTCTAAAACCTCGAAAGCAAGAACTTTAAGCATTTTCCACTTTTTCTTCAACACACCAAAAGCCCGCTCCACATCTTTCCTTGCGCTTCAGGCCTCCTCTTGTACAAACATCTTTTACGATCAACCGTAGGAGGATTTGAAATAGACTTCACGAGAACCGGACCATCGTGGATATATCCCATCGGTGAGATAATATCCCTTTATAAGCCACATCGTTAGCCTCAAACTCAAGGTCCGATGCTCTCCCGCATTTGATATCATTGAAAAAGTGAACGACGTAAACGCTTACGCCGTTATTCATTCCGGAGACACCAAAGAACGCATGCCAAATCCATAAACCCGAGAAGCGACCGCCCAACAAAATGAATGGATGTGGCCCGTGATCACCCCTACAATGTTGAGCTCTCTCCTTATTCTGCAATTCTCCACCCCAACTTGTACAATCAATGCTTCCCATCATCCCGTGAAAGCCATGCTTATGCTCGTGATGAGCATATATTCTTTCAGGTCGGAATCGCGGGCCTTCGCAAATACTCGCGACCATATAACTCCATGATAACCTCGCAAAACTTACGAAGACATTCACGGCCGTGGATGCAAAATTGCCGTAGTCTCGCCTAGAGAATCGTGAATGGCCACAGATCCCAATCGACGAATGGCAAGCGGTAGACACTGACCAACGGGCTAATACCGTGCACACCTCAGACACGCCGTGGTGCTCGACCGCATGTGTTTATACATTGACGCCGAGGAACATGAGTTGTGGTATATTGGTGAACCCAATAACTATAAAGTCTGCATTCTTGGATCCTCGAATCCAAGAAATGGCTTGATGCAATGAATGTGGAAATGCAATCCATGAAAGACAATGATGTGCGGGTCTTAGTTGAGCTTCCTCCTAACTCGCAAAGATAGCTAAGCAAGTGGCTCTTCAAGAAAAAGACCGATATGGATGGTGGTATACACCTTTAAAGCTCGCCTCGTAGCAAAGGGCTTCACCAAACCTCTCGGGATTGATTATGAAGAAACCTTTTCTCCCAGAGAGATATTAGAGCTATAAGGATTCTCATAGCCATAGTGCATACTATGACTTTGAGATATGGCAAATGGACGCCAAAACCGCTTTCCTCAATGGACATCTTTACGAAGAGGTCTATATGGAGCAACCCGAGGGTTTCAGCGATAAAATATCCTAACGTGTATGCAAGCTCGTTGCCCATTTATGGACTTAAGCAAGCATCGAGGCAATGGAATAAACATTTTGATGATTAGATAAAGAAATTGATTTTCTCAACATCAAGATGAGCCATGTGTATATCGAAAGCTAAGTGGAGTTATGTCACTTTCCTAATTTTGTATGATGATGACATATTGATTATGAGAAACAATATTCCAATGTTACAAGATGTAAAATCCTATCTTGGAAGATATTTCGCCATGAAAGATTTAGAGAAGTCGATATATTCTGGAATTAAGATCTATCGAGATGCATCTAAACGATTAATTGGTTTGAGTCAAAGTGCTTACATTGAGAAAATCTTGAAAAGATTTTGTATGGAGAACTCAAACGTGGCGCAATCCCAATGCAAGATAAGCCTAAATTGAGTAAATCACAGGTCTGTCAAACACCCTTTCGTAAAGAGCGCATGCAAAGGATTCCTTATGCTTCAACTATAGGTTCTATTATGTATGCCGCGAGATGTACTCCCGATGTTGCGTTCGCACGAGAATGTGACAAGCGGTTCCAATAGAATCCAGTGAACTTCACTGGATCGCATGGAAAATATTCTAAGTATTTACGCAATACTAAGGATATGTTTCGATCTATGGAGGAAAAGATGAACAAGAGCTCGTGGTTTCGCTATAATCGATGTCGGATATCCGATGTGATGCCGTGACTTAAAATCTCGCATCGATATGTATTTGTTCTTAATGGAGGTTTGTTGATCGAAAAGCACTAAGCAAAGTATTTTGCTACTTCATTCATCAAGTCGAGTATATTGTCGCAGTGATGCATCAAAGAGGTTGATGGATTCAGAATTCATTTGGTTGAACATCGTTCCACAATCAAGAACCCATAAATATGTATTGTGATAATATCGAGCCATTACTATAGCAAATGAAAGGGATCACTAAAGGTGCTAGACATTATCGTGCTAAAGTTCATTATCTTCGGAGACCATTGAAATGGGAGATGTGAAGATATAAAAGGTTCACAGATGACAATCTAGTCGATCCATTTACAAAAGCTTTGGATTTCCTAAGCATTCTAAATTGACTAGAGAAATAGGTTTGGTACCGCTAGTAGTCTCATGTAAACTGTGTGCTAATTAGTATTTGGATAATTTGGAGTTGTAAGACAGTCATTATTTTCTGATTAATAAAGATACGAGGTATTTGTTATTATATTCATATAATCTGTTATTCCATTTTTGCATGTTTAATCCATGAAATTATTTATCATTCAAAACATGTCCATTGTCGGTTAACAATATGAGAATATTGTTATGATAAGGCAAATGTGAGTGTTGGTTTTAATTCTAACGAGAATTCGGATTGTTCCCGCCAAACTCATATGTATTCACTAGAGATGCATATTGGATTCCCCAACTTTCAAATATTTACTTTTGGATCCTTGTCATAAGTAAAATATTGAAATGGTTTGTTATCTTCATCCTTAGACTTGAGATGCAAGTAAGTCCATTATGTGTGGATATCACTTTTTGTAAGTATATGCAAAACGCTATTTGAACAAGGTAGTTATAAAGCTATATTTCGGAGTGATGCAAAAGATCCACAACGCTTGTAGTCAATAAAGGATTTGTTACTCCACTTGATATGTGCGTGAAAGATACCATGGCGCTCTCCGCATTTAATCGGATAATCTGTTCGCGGACCCAAAGGGTAATGCAAGATGATTCTTGATTACATTTGGTATATCCGAATTAAAATCTATAACGAGATTCTAAATGGTTAAACTATATGGAATGATTAAAGATCCATAATCCATGGTTTAACGGTATCTATAACAAAGGATGATTAAAGCAAGACATTGAATGACCATGCCATCGAGAAACTTTTACTAAACTATTCTCTCGGACACATTTAGTTAAAAGCGAGTGTAGAGCGCTTGCTAGGCGTTTAGCCGTTAGTTTTGTGCGTTATTCGACACACCAACTCCCAGTGGGAGTCGTTGGTTTGTGGGAGTTTTAAAACGCGACAAAGCAACTAAACTTGTATGAGCCGATGGGGGCACACGCGATAAACACGAGTATACGTGTTGAACGTAACAAATACTTGAATTATATGTTACCCGTTATGCATGAGAATGACCCGATCATCATTATGACCCGTGGGCTGTTTTGATTATGATTTGGGTCGTTTGGATAGAAGCCTTGGGCTTGGGTGATCCAAACCGATTGGGTGCAGGAATTAGAGTGGGTTTGGGTTTGTTTGTGACTTGTTGAACAAGCTAGGGATCTCTCTAGGGTTTTGACTTGTGCACTATATAAACTTCCTTCCACCTCTTCCATTCTCACGCATACATACTTTATCTATCCCTAAAACTGAAAACATCTTCCTGCTTCTCCTGCTCTTGGTCGTTAGCTTCTTAATAACGATTAAGGGTTTTGAGTTTTGGCTTAATTCTAAACTTGTAATCTTGACAAGTGTTTAGACAAAAGTGTTAACTTCTGGTTGTTTGTTTCCTGGTCGACACAAACAGCAGCTACAGGGATCAAAGCTGCTCCTGCTCGTTTGCTTTGGTTCTTGGATAGAAGGTGGTAGTGATATAGGGTAGTACTAAAAAGCTGTTTTCCAGCTATTGGGTATTTTGGACAGAAGGAGACAAATTCTTTTGCTTTTCTGTAAGTGGAAGTCAAGTGGGTTCCATTCAAGTATTAAGCTATTAATTTAGTTTTATATATTACGTTCTCGACTAGCTATATCGAATGTATACGTGAATCGGGTTTGTGTGTGATACTCTTCGAGGTGTTTACTTTAGACACTTAAAGGTTTCGTAAGGTTTCTTGTTCCGTTACTAGTGTTCAATTGCCAAGCAAGGTTTAACCTTCTTTATTCCCTTTTAATTATTTAATATTGTATTATATTATGTGTTTATTAATTACGTGTTAACATAATTGTATTAACTAGATCCAATATCCATTGCAGCACTTTCGTAGAGTTCTTGGTTAATCAGACCTAAAATCTCAACACATCTTACAAGGGATTCCTAGCCTCTATTCAAACAAGTGGAAAGCCAAGTTATTTCACGCAATTTGTTTGGGTTTTATTTGGAGTGTTTGGGCTTGGAGAAACCGTATTTTTCATGCGTGTGCGTTGCATGAAGATATTTTTCCCGTGGTTCAAAGGATGTTGCTTTTATGGACTTCAAATAGAGCTCCAAAGAATCGTTTTTTGTGGACCAACTGGATTCTTCGTCCTAATGAACTTCTAGATTCTTAGATTTCCTTTGTTTTGGTGTTTTCTTAGTTGTGGTTCTCTGCTTTGGTGTGGGTTCACCTCTTTGGAGCCTCTTTGCTGCCCCTTGTTTCTTTTTGCCGCGTGGCTTATAATATCGTTGCTTAAAAAAAAAAAAAAAAAAAAAAAAAAAAAGCTATTCGTAACTTCATGCTTCATTCAAACACGCTATAACAACATTCATTCTTACTAGCTAGTCATACATACTCCTATGATGCTGTATCCAAACTCTCTTCATCAATTATCTCTTTTGTCCCTTTTTTTAGATTCATATGCAGTTATGCACATACCATCTCCGAGCCACTTTAGTAACTTGTGGAGAATTCTTGACATTCAGGCTAGCAAGTTTGAACCTTTTAGACAATGTTAAACATCATTTTTATCTTCCCGGTTCCTACATGATATATTTGTTCTTAGGTGTGTATGATAGTCTTTCGTACAAATGATGGTTACACATGTTATGTTTTTGTACAGAAAAATAGTTAGTAAATTACACATGTATAGTTATGTTGTTAGATAGGTGATATATGTAATGGTAAAAAATAGTGATCTCAAGTTTAAATCTTGTTTGGTGCAAATAATGCTTAGTTGATCATGCCAAACCTTTTTATGAACATATGATTTTATGGCAAAAGCTCAATATAGATCCAAAATTACCATGATCAAACGAACCAATAATAGCCTATTCATTTTTTTATTACGATAAACTTTCACTCTTTTTAAAAATCAATATCTCGCAAACCGATTAATCGTTACGTGATAATAATTATCATGTGACGAGAATTAAATTATCTTTTTATGATACGCACTAATATATAATTTTAACCATTTTTTTTCAAAATTTGGTCAAAAAAATCATATATGATTTATGAAAATCATATATGATTCGATTTTCTTAATCATATATGATTTTTGAGAATCATATACGATTAAGTAAAAAATCATATACGATTCATAAAATCGAATCATACATGATTTTTTTAAATCATATATGATCTGTGAAAATCATATATGATTTTTTCTGACTAATTTTCAAAAAATGTTCATTTAAAATATATAAAGTGCATATCATAGAAAGATAATTTAATTCTCGTCATGATGGTGTATTTTTTATATTTTGAAATTTACCGTCAGGAAGATATGTTGTTTTAAAAAAAATGAAAAATGGTTTTTATTAATTTAGATAAAAGATGGATGCCATGATTGGCTCATTTGTTACATAAAGAATATGGGTTATATATCGATTTCAACTCACGATTTTATTCGGTTTAAATACGATGATGATGTAGTTTAAACTCCATCAATTCATCGGCCAAAATATCAAAAACCTTAATTACCCGCATAAGAATTTAATGTTGAGCACGGTTTCTCACTAGATACTCACAAATGCGATTTGTAGAAATTCAATATATAAAACAAAAAATTAAAAATTAAAAAAAAATGGCTATGACCAGACTAGCATTCAAAAATATAATATAATGATTCAATAAGATCTCCATATATTTAAAAGTTGGATTTTCGCTCTTGGCCTTTTTATAGCAAGAATACTTTATCATGTGCAATAATAGTTATGTACAAACAAACTAATACAGTGAATGTAAAACGAAATTATATGGAAGTAAATAATTGCTTTGTTCATTAAATCCTCTTCATTTGCTAAATATCGAGTTTTGTCCGCAACAACAATGTACCATCTAACTAAAAAAAGAAAGCCACGAGACAATAAAGACATTTGCTACTAGTAACTAGACAGACAAATTTGCTGTGTTCCAATGTAAAAGTACTAACATACACCATCTCGTAAGGTCACTTAACCTCACAAACTAAAAAACTAGGTTTGGTTTGGTAATGCGGGTAACTATTATTGACTCAAGGCCTTAGTGATAGACTGATAGTGTTTGTTGTTGATAAAACTGGCGAAGTATTGTATTTATTGTGCAACAATATATATTACAACTTTTTTTTTTCATTTAATTATATATACTTTTAGAATTAAAAAGAATTTCAAACTTAAATTTTTTATATTTATATAAGAAAAAAATTTAATGGTTATTTTATAAGTAAAGATATTTATTTATTTATGTAAATTTGTTTTTCGGTTCGGTTCGATTTTCATCACTTGGACTGCTCTCACTCATTCATGAACTTACCCGCGAACTCCTTAAAATGTAACGTATGTGGAACCAAACTCTCAACACAGGTACATGCTACTAAGCATGTATGAGTCTCTTTGACAAATGTGAATGAAATATGCATACAATCATATAAAACAAAATGATACCCAAATCACAACATTAGTTTCCTGTTATTTGACTCGAGAATCTTTCACACCATAAACCTTCATCACCTATAAATCAGCCACATGATTTTTATAATCATGACACAGCACGCACAACTATTCTCCCAAAACCCTCAAATCCAACATCTTACTACTTTCATCATACTCATGATGCAAAACTTATCTGATGCTACCGGATATGCAGGTTGAAAGTGGAGCGAGACTCTTCTTCGTGTTCCAACCTGTTACCTTGAGATCACTCGAAACAAGAAAAAGCTTATCGTTAGCACTGCCCCGAGGATGAACCCCGGGAGCAGGCTCCGATGCTTAAGTCAGATGTATTCATTTGACTATTGTATGAAATGTGTTTATGAAAAGATGTCCTTTGAATGATGATGAATATCCTATTTATAGTGTTCCAATATGTGATTAAGTTGAACAAGGGGGAGCTGATGTATGTGTGGCTGTATGAAGCTTTCCATGGACACTTATCATGCAGTGTGTGACACCCTAGGCAAATCCCACATCGGCTGTGGCACTGAGAGACGCTACTTCATAAGATAACATTCGCCTACAATGACACAACGCGCTTTGTGGTCATCATGGTGGAGTTCTTAGAACCGCGGCTAAGCGTGCTCATGTGAGAGTAATCTTGGCCAGCGACCACGGAAGTCTTCAAACGAGGCCACAAAATAAAGCCGTGAGCCTCACGGCAAAGCGGACAATATTAATGGTCGAGATAAAGCGGGGTGTTACAATTTATGGCATCGTGAGCCTGTGTTTACGACTTGTAGTCGTGGACCTGTGAACATAAGAACCCTAGGTTTTCCCTTGTAATTTAGGATTTGACCGCGAGGATTGGGTAGACTTAGGTTTCCTTCTGAACTTCCATTTCGAATCTCATCTTTGTTCATTTTTGCTAATCGTCAATATCCTTCGATGGTTCGAACTCGTCAAAAATTTGATGGAGACGATGATGCTCCTAACATGGATGTTGCGATTGCAAATGCTCTCAACTCTCTTCCCGGGTCGACTACACCTAAGATGATGGAACAGTGATCAATAACATCCGTAATCGTAATGGTGCTCGGTAGTGGTGGAGGAAATCAACCCACATGAGCATTCACACTTGGCTCGAGCTTTCGGTAAGCTCAAGCCTCTTTCTTTAGCACCGCCGCTACTCCCATCGAAGCCGAGGACCGGATCACTCATGTCGAGAAGTCGCTTGAAGTATTGGTTGTGGAGACGAGTTTAAGACTCGTTTCGTCTGCTTAAATTGGAAGGTGATGCTTTAAATTGGTGGAAAGCATTGAAACAAGCACGAGGAGGAGATGCTTTACCGTTACTTGTACTTGGGCTGAGTTTGGGACTATCTTCTATAACCGTTATTTCGATGATCGAACAAAGAAAGGTATGAGAAGGATTATCGTGCAATCTACCAACTTGATCATGAGAACTCCAATGAGTACATGAGTAGGTTTACGAGGTTGGTAAGCTTTGTTGGAGCGATTGTCGGAGATGGTAGGCGCCAAGCTAAGCATTTCAAATGGGGATCAAGCAGTGGGTGTTGGAACCGACCGCTAACACCGACTACGAGGATGTGTCGGCCTGCAATGATGCGCATTCGTAACATTGAGATCTTCCATGAGGTTCAGTTACAACAAGCGTAATCGCGATGGTGATCGGATTCAAGGTAGACTCAAAGTAACGAGTATAAAGGAAACACCGGGCAGGAGTTATGATTCAAAGGACAAGTGGATAAGGGTTATGATCACGGGTCACCGGAAGGAATGTGGACTCTAGGCGCTCGAGGCGAGGGGTCGTGATAGCGTAGCCGCCGGTAAGAATGGAAATGATCGTCGAATTAAGGTAACAATAACCGCGTTATAACAAAGATCACCGGATCGAGGATCGAATCGGTGGTCTTGAGCCAGATCTTCCTCGTCAAGAACGATACGGTGAAGTTTTGCCTCCCACCTATCTGCACTACTTGTGGAAAGGCTCATCCGGACCGTGTTTCAAGGCCACTGGTGGATGTTTCTCTTGTGGTTCCACTACTCACAAGATCAAGGATTGCCCTAAGAGAACCCGGCGATTCCTCGAACTACACCAAGCCGCCACCTACATCGGACGTGTTTATGCGACTACTCGGAATCGCGGAGTATACCAGTACCATTACGGAACTCTTTTCATTGATGATTATTCTGTCTTCGCTTTATTTGACACCGCGCCACACACTCCATCATATCTCGGCTACATGTGCTAAGAAACTTAATATGAAGCCACAACCACTAACGAATCACTTATCGATATCTACGCCTATGAAAACCACATGATTATTGATCATAAATACGTTAAGTGTCCTCTTCGCTTTGATGATCGATTCGCCTGCACATCTCGTATCCTCTCGACATGGTCGACTTTTGATATCATTCTAGGCATGGATTGGTTGGCTTATCATAGAGCTTCCATCGATCGCTATGCTAGAACTGTGATCTTTGGAGACGAAACATCCCGAATTCGCTTATTATGGTTCTAAACCACCAAATATGTTAAGTTCATTTCGCATGAAGGCACCGGACCATGATTGCTCATGGGTGTCAAGGTTTTCTCGCATCCGTTAAAGACACATCTTTGGAGAGTCCTAACATTGAAAACCTTTCTCGTTGTTTTAATTCACCGACGCTTTTTCCCGATGAACTCCCCGACTTCCTCCATTTCGAGAAGTCGAGTTTAGCATTGAGTTGATTCCGGTGCTAAACCAATTTCAAAGCTCCGCATCGTATGGCACCAGAGAATCAAGGAGTTGAAGGAACAATGCAAGAGATGATAGATAATGGATTCATTCGACCTAGTGTTTCTCCATGGGGTGCAACCGCCTTGTTTGTGGAAGAAGAAGGATGGAAGTACGCGCTATGTATCGACTCACCGTGAACTCAACCAGACATTATTCGAACCGCTATCCTCCGCCGCGCATAGACGATTTGTTTGATCAACCGCAAGAGCTAAGTTCTTTTCTAAGATTGATCCGAGGTCCGTTATCATCAACTACGTGTAAAGGAGCAAGATGTTCCTAAGACCGCGCTTCGCACCGGATATGGTCATTATGAGTTTCTCGTTATGCCTTTTGGTTCGACGAATGCACCGCGGTGTTTTGGACCGATGAATCGTGTTTTCCATGAGTTCCTCGACAAGTTCGTTATTGTTTTCATCGACTACATTTTAGTTTTTCCAAGTCCGAAGAGGAGCACGAGCAACATCTCCGAATAGTGTTGGAGATTTCGAGGAAGAAGAAGTTGTACGCCAAATTCTCGAAGCGCGAATTTTGGTTAGACAAGTCGCTTCCTTGGTCATATCGTATCACCGATGGTATAACCATGGATCCGCTCTAAGGTTCGAGGCTATCACTGCTGGCCAAGACCTACGACGCCGATCGAGGTCGAGTTTTCTAGGACTCGCCGGATACTACCGACGCTTTGTTGAAGGTTTCTCTCGCTTAGCTTTGCCCTTAACCCAATTGATGAGGAAAGGTGAAAAGTTCGGTGTGGACGGATGAAAGAGAAAAGAGTTTTGAAGAGTTGAAACGGAGGTTGGTTTCCGCCCTATTTTGACTCTTCCATCCGGTTTCGAGGATATCAAATCTATAGCGATGCATCTAAGAAAGGATTGGGTTGTGTCTTGATGCAACATGGTAAGGTGATAGCTTACGCTTCAAGACAACCGAAACCTTATGAGGAGAATTACCCAACTCATGACCTTGAGTTAGGCCGTGGTGTTTGCGCTGAAGATCCGGAGACATTACTTATATGGAGAGACGTGTGATATTTTCACCGACCATAAGAGTCTTAAGTATATTTTCACCAAAAGGAACTCAACATGAGACAAAGAAGATGGTTAGAACTTAAGGATTATGACACTAACATTCAAGACCATCTTGGTAAGGTTAATGTAGTTGCCGACGACTTAGTGAAATCGTGTATGCTTGCAAGTATTGAGATGGAGCCTAGGATCATTCGTGACTTAGAGCGCTTGGATTTTGAGTTGTGCGCATTTAGGTTTTGGTGGATACCGGGCTAGTATGAAGGTGGAGTCAACCTTATATCGCAAATTAAGGAAGCTCAGAAAGATGACGACGAGTCGTGGTCGTAGCTCGTAATGTTGAAGAAGGTAGGCACGGAATTTAAGGTTGATAACGACGGAATCGTATGGTATGAAGATAGGCTTTGCGCTCCCAATGATCGTACATTTGAGGAAGTTATGATCGAAGCTCATAGTTCTCTTTCACTATCCATCCGGGTTCTACCAAGATGTATAGGATTTGAAACAAGATTTTGGTGGAATGGCATGAAGCAAGATGTGGCTAAGTTTGTGTCAAGTGTATGATTTGTCGCCAGCGAAGATCGAACATCAAAGAGCTAGTGGATCGTTACAACCATAGGATATTCCGACATGGAAGTGGGATAAGATATCTATGGACTTTGTGATCGAATACCTCTTACTAAGAAGAATCATGATGCGATTTGGGTGGTTGTTGATCGCTAACCAAATCCGCCATTTCTTACCAATTAGAAAGGATTATGGTATCGCAGATCAAGGTAGATTTTTCAAGAAGAGATAGTTAGACTTCATGGTACCCCGACGGCTATTGTGTCGAGATAGGGATCCGCGTTTTACTTCTCAAGCTCGAAGGGTTTGCAAAAAGCTTGGGGTACTGACTTAATTTTAGTACTGCTTTTCATCCTCAAACAGATGGTCGTCGAGAGGACTATTCGCACCTTAGAAGACATGCTAAGGGCTTGTGCTTTGGAATGGACCGGTTGGGATGAATATTTGTGTTTGTAGAGTTTGCATACAACAACAGTTGGCATGCTAGCATTAAGGCAAAGACCGTTTGAACTTCTTTATGGAAGGAAATGTAGATCACCTACTTGTTGGGATGAAGTGGGTGAACGCCCCGATCAAGGTCCGAAATGATTGAGATCACTAATGAGAAAGTAGCTGTTGCTAGAGAAAAGTTGAAGGAGGCTAGGTCTCGCCGGTGTTATGCCGACAAGCATCGCCGTGATTTAGAGTTTCGAGTCAGGATCGTGTGTTTTGAAAGTCTCGCCGCTAGAGGTGTGAACGCTTTGGAATCAAGGGCAAACTCGCCTCGATTCATTGGTCCGCTTGAAATTCGAACGATAGGAGAAGTTTCAGATCGATTAGCACTTCCGCCCGCTATCGCATGTTCATGATGTTTTCCATGTATCTCTCCCAAGAGGATACAATTATCATCCATTACACGTTGTTTCGTATCCGCTTGATCGATTCGATCCGATATGTCTTTATCTCAAGAACCGGAAGCTATTTTAGAAAGACAAGAAAGAGTCATGTAAGTAAAGTTATTCCGCTCGTTAAGATTCTTTGAAAATCACCAAGCGCGAGGCTACTGGGAGACCGAAGAGTCGATGCGAGCTAGTTATCCTCATTTCTTTGAATAGTTCGGTATGTTCTCATTTCGTTCTCATTTTCGCTTGTTTATTTCAATTTTCGAGGACGAAAATTTTTTTAGAGGGAAGAGTTGTAAACCCAAAATCTAAAACATATATAAAGACGAAAATACCCTTGGAACCAAGAATAATAAAATACGTAAAATACGCTTATAATAAATTACGAAATTAAAACCTAATAAATAAGACTTAACGAATATAATTTCGTGAACCACTTTGGTACGACAAGGATTTAAACGATTTGCTAATGAAGTTGGGCGTTGCTTGCTGGTATGGGCTCGCTTCCTTTGTTTTGTTTTTGCGCCAAGCCGAGGACCAAGAGGAGCCAAGAGGGCGTTTGTTTGTGTCGTGTGAGCCAAGGGCCGAAGCCCATTAGGTGTTTGTTTGTGTGACCGGTTGGACCCAAGCCAACCCAAACCCAACTTATCTCCTAAACCTAAACTAAATGTTAACTATAAATACATCACATAATCATTAAATTGAAACCCTAGTTTGCTTTGCCTCTTCTTTTCTTTCTTTCTTGTTCGGCCGAGACCCATAACACATTGGTGTTGAGATTTTTGCTTCGACAAGTTAAGGTATAACGTTTATTCATCTTCTTTAACGCATTCTTGCATGTATATGTCAAGATATATTTTGTTTCGTTGCTTTTGTTCTTTTTTCATGCTCGAGAGGTGTAAACCGAAAACAAGGAAACCCTAATCAATTTAACTTGTAACTAATAAGGAACATGTAACGGATAAGTAATATTGAATCGGGTCATGTATATGTTGAGTTAACCTAGGCCGAAACATGTATGAGTAGGACCGAACCATATTAGTGTTCGCTAATGGGTAAAACATTATAACTTGAATATGTAACATGTTTAGATGAGCTAGAACTTTCAGAGGGACTTGCTAGTCAAACCCTAGTTTAAGTCGAATACATATGTACATGAGATTTAGACGTGTAATAAATAAGTGTGGTTACGTGAACATAAACCCTAGTTTAATATGTAAAGCGATAAAGTATACTAAACCCTAATAACTTATGGTCACATGAAATCATAAACGTGCATGATAAAGTGTAAAAGTAAAGAAGGTTATTAATTACGATTAGGTTAAGTAGCGAGTCATTAAGACGTAATATGTAAAGTAAATGCATATTAATGAGATATTAAAGAAAAAGAAAACCCTAGAACATAAATGAGAGTCGATTAGGGTTTGAGCTAATATAGTAAGTGTTATTTCATGTGTGAGTTATGACTTATAAAACTATTTTCAAATTTAAACATAGACTTTAATAAATGACATAACGAACCCTAATCTACAACATTAATTATAAAATACTTAAGTCTCATTTAATAAAACCCTAAAGTAAGAAGATCATTAATATACATTAAGAAGGAACATCAAATATTTAAAAGATCATTTTGACGATTATGGAATCATAAATAACATGGACGACCGTTAATGTGTATAGGTTCGTGAAGAGGAGTAATCGTTTGCCTTTCGCCTTTCCTCGCTTTTTGATCATTTATGTTGGAATAAGGTACGATATTCCGACCTTTTCAAGAAGGTTTCTCTTACGCTTTCTTTGTATTAGGTTTTCCTAAGCCTTTGCTATGAATCCCAAATCGATTTGTTTTGAGCTATTGCTTATCCGAACTCGATTTCGAATTATGAAACATCCGATTTTGAACTATCTCGATATGAAAACTATGATTTTGGAAATATGAATGATTTTCTCGATAAAAGATGATCCGTGTCGCTTATGACAACCGATTGACCCAGGATAGTTTGACACCGAGCCAAATATTTAACTAGTCATGGGGTTCCATGTCCGTATCGTTGATGCACTCGATATGACTCTAGGGCGAGAGAGTGATGTTCGCCACGCCTACGGATGGTGAAGCATATTTGTGAATACGTAGGAAGGGCGTATGGATGCATCCTAGATCCGTTATCTATTATCCGTTATATGTTATCTCGTTATCCGATGATTGATGCCGCGCGCATGCACGCCCTTCATAACTCGTAGGTCTCCCTACAAATGTTGCCTTATGTGAATATGAATAAGATCCGATATATGTTTCGGGCTCGTGGTAGTCGACTATAAACTTCATTTGAAATTATGATTTATGTTTTGAAAATGATTAAGATTTTGCTATTGCTCATTCACTTTATTTCGATCCGTTATCGTTTAGTATTCGCTTTGCTTTCATATCTGCTCACTGGGCTTTTGAAGCTCACCAAGACTTTTCTTTTCTTCCGCGTGTATCTAAGCATCAGTCGGGTTGCTTGGGATGAGTGTTGAGGGACTTACCTTAGAGATTTTAGCTTTGATTTCTTATGATGCCATTTAGACTTATTTATTTGGATATTATGTTGACGCTTATTTCGCTTCCATTGGGACCTATGTATTGAAGTCATTTGACTTGGATTATTTCCGCATTTATGTTAAGACTTCTTTGGTTATGTATGTTTTGCTTTGATATGACACCATTACTTGTGATTTCTTTACCCTGGCATGGCCTGGGCGTTACAATTTATGGTATCGAGCCACCCCGAGCTGCTCGGGATGGTGGGGCAAACCTCATCGAGGACGATGAGTCCCTGGTGGGGGTGATTGTGACACCCAGGTAAATCCCACATCGGCCGCGCCCTGAGAGATGCCGGGCTCATAAGATAACATTCGCTTTACAATGACACAACGCGTTTTGTGATCTATCGCGGTGGAGTTCTTAGGAACCGCGCTAAGCGTGCTCATGTGAGTAGTACCGCTTGGGTGACCCACGGAAGTCTTCAAATGAGGCCACAAAAATAAAGCAGTGAGCCTACTCGGGCAAAGCGGACAATATTGTGGTCGATAAGGTGGTGTTACACAAAGGTGTCCATGCCAAGTATTTTCCATCTTCTCCTTTAAACCCATATGCTTGAACCTATTGTTTACACTTGAAGCATTATATCCCGCATGTATTCATAATATAGTAGTAATACGTTACTAACCTTATTAAGCCCCTTAGTCCATATATGTTAAATAAATCTGCAACATGTATGGACTCATATGATAATAGTTTTCCACTAAATAACTTTCGTTATGACGGCCGCTAACTTACTTGTTCTTTATTTTGATGGTGTTGTGCCATTTTATGGAATGATGTTTTGCATCTTTTTAGCGGTCTTGACGCTTTGCTTGATGAGTTTTCACATCGTGCCGCTTTTTGCTATATGTAGATTTTTGTCCCTTTAATGGCGGGATGTAGTGTTAGCTTAGATGCTTACACTTTGCTATATATCAAGCGTGTGTTGGCTATTTATAGCTTTTCATCTTTGTAACATGCGTTTTATAGCTTTTAATCCCTTTTGTGGCGGGATGATTTTGTAGTTCAGAGTTGGAACTAATATGGATTTCATTATCCCTTTAATGACGGGATTATGTTATCGGAGCGGTTAACCCGCTTTGTAAGGGATGAAAGATGACATTTTGTTTCTTAACAGACTTTATATCTTGTCTTTGGAGCGGTTTTGCAAATTTGGCATGATGAAGTGATCTCTGCCCTTTGTTCATGACGTATGATCATGCAGCTTGAACCTATATATAAGATAAACATTTTCTTTGCTATTTGCTTGTTAGAATCACATTTATTTTTTGAAATAAGATAATGTTGATCTAGTAAGAAAAGTTACGTCAACTGTATATATAAAATAACATTGATGTTTATTGTAAAGAGATATTAATACAGAAAATTTAAGCAAGGTTACTTACTACCATATCTCATCGTATTCGGAAGTGATTATTGATCTGGATCATTGTCCAAAAGTATTCGAGTTAAATAAGAGCTCTTGAGATTGGCGTGTGGGTTTTATATGTAATTCAACCCTTAAAATCACGAAGTCGGTTTGCATTATTTGCTTCTTCAGCCCTTATGAAACTGTTAACATGTATGTACATGTCTTCTAGTGTCATAGGTGGTCGGGCAATTAAGTCCTTGAAAACTCGGCCTGGACGAAGTCCGCTAATGAAAGCTCCTGTTATCATACCGTCAGAGCGATCGGTCATGTGTAGTGTTTCTTTACCGAATCGTGTGAAGTAATCTTTCAAGGACTCTTCTGGTCTTTGGTGAATACCAAGTATTTCAGCTTGTGTCTTCTGGAATCGCCTTTGTTGTAAGAAGTTGGCTCTAAATTTATCACGTAGTTGGTGAAAACCGTCAATACTTTCAGGTGCAAGATTATCATACCAAAATCTTGCAGCCCCACATAGTGTAATATGAAAGAAACGACACCATGCAGGCTCTGGGAGTCTGTGTATATCCATGGTCCCCATGAACACCGTGAGGTGATCATCAGGGTCTGAAAGTCCATCGTATGCTCTTAAATTTGTTGGTACTTTGAGCCCGTCAGGCATCTCATAATTACGAATTCGTTTGGTAAACGGGGATGCCACCAAGTCACGCATACTTTTTCCGCTTTTAAATGCAAAAGGATCTTTGTAAA